>OZ012740.1:504030017-504079112 GCA_963859935.3 Lathyrus sativus | reverse complement strand
TGAGCACATCCGCTATTCCCAGCAAAGTTATATTCCCCAGCAGGGGGTTACCTCAACAGGGTATTTGGTTTGAGTTCCCAATTTCCCAGCAGGGTCGACTTCACCCTTCCAGCATTTATTTTGTTGGAATAATTCTGTAGCATCTGGCTATCCCCGGCGGAGTCGGCATTATCCTTCCAGCATTTATTTTGCTGAAGCAGTTTCTGTACTCTAGCAGTTCATGTAGAGAGAGCTCTTGCTCAGGTGAACTACCAAACACTCAAGATCTCGGCATGAGATATCCAATGATAATGTCAGTTTCGGCAGTATTCCCCACAAAGTCTGCAGGATAAGTTTCTCTTTGTCCCCAAGCAGAGTTACTTATGTCCCCGCCAGAGTTTTTGTTGAAGTTTCTCTAGTCCGATCAGCGGATTGTTTCCTTCAAAGTTGTTGTTACGTCAACATTAAAAGGTTTCATGAGTCAGAATTTCAGAGGCCACCGCCGGTTATCAGAGCAGGCGTTCGATAGTTTGGTTTCCATACATCCTCAGTAGAGCCCGCCTCAAAGTCGCTGTCACGTTAGTGCTAAGGAGTTTGTGGGTGAGGATCATTGGAGAACTAAGTCCTGACGTGGACAACTTATTCCTATATTGACGGGATTTCTTCAAAAGCGGGCGTCCTAACGTGGACAGGTTTATTTCCTGGGATTGGTGAGGTGTGTTGGTCCTATCGTGGGCAGATTCGGTTTCTCGAAATTAGTGGAATAGGAGGTCATGACGTTGACAAAAGTGATTACTTTTTGTATTGGTGTCCTGACGCGGACAGATCAGACAAGGATGTGAGTCCTTACGTGGACAAGTCTTATTTCCTCAGCAGGTCGAAGACGCCTGAGTCCTGACGCGGACAAATCAAAGAGATTATTATTCCTAACGTGGACGATGTAGTCCTTACGCGGACATATCAAAAGAGGTGATTCCTAACGTGGAAAGAGTGGAGTCCTTACGCGGACAGATTAAGATGGCATTCCTTACGTAGGAAAATGAGTCCTGACGCGGACAAATCGGAAAGAAGTTGGTATTCCTTACGTGGAAATATCGGAGTCCTTACGTGGACATATCAAGAGCATTCCTTACGTGGAAGAAAAATGATTCCTTACGTGGAAAGACGAGTTTATTCCTTACGTGGAAAGATTGAGTCCTTACGCGGATATATCAAGATTGATTCCTGACGTGGAGAGAAATGGATTATTCCTGACGTGGAAAAATTGGGGTCCTTACGTGGATAGATTCAAGGAAGGGTGATTCCTGACGTGGAAGAATGATGTACTCCTTACGTGGAAAGTTGAGTCCTGACGTGGACAGATTCAGAACCAAAGTTGAGTTCCTTGTGTGGAAAAATTGGAGTCCTGACGCGAACATGTCAAGTGGTATTGGAGTCCTCACGTGGACAGATTGATATAGTTCTCCTTATGTGAAAAGAAGATTGCTTCCTGACGTGGAAAGATGAAAGGGTTAGTCCTGACGTGGACAAATACAGAAGAAATGACTCCTAACGTGGACAGGTGTTACTCCTAACGTGGACGATGTTATTCCTAACGTGGACTGGTGTTACTCCTAACGTGGACGATGTTATTCCTAACGTGGACGATGTTATTCCTAACATGGACTGGTGTTATTCCTAACGTGGACGATGTTATTCCTAACGTGGACTGGTGTTACTCCTAACGTGGACGATGTTATTCCTAACGTGGACGATGTTATTCCTAACGTGGACTGGTGTTACTCCTAGCGTGAAAGAGTTTTGTTCCTAACGTGGACGATTCAGTTTATGGAAATGCAGACGAATTATCCCCAGCGGAGTTGCCGAGATTTTTCTGGGTTAACAGCAAGTGGAGTCCTAACAGGGACAGGTTCTAGTGAGAGTTCTTCGTATTGATGACAGACGGAGTCCTAACGTGGACAAGCAAGCAATCTGTTATGACAGAATCCTCTTCAGAACGATGAAGACAATCCCCGGCACAGTCGCACGAGATCAGTGGGTTGCCGTAACAGTCAGATTCAGCTGATGAATGTCGTTCCTCAAGCAGGAGCGCAGTTTAGTTTCTGCGGTTGGCAAATTTCTGGTTTCACTAGTATTCAACCGTCTCGTACCGCGAATGTCTGAAGGCTCCGGGCTCTTCACCCAATCGGGTCCAAGCCGCTTGAATAGGGGCAGCTGTTGCACCCTAAAATTTGCCCAACCTTATTCACTTGGGTTTATGCTTCAATGTCATTAGCATTTGCATATAGAGTCATGTACATAGACTAATCATCTGCATAGCATAAGCATAGCAAGTCATTCAACAGGGGACCAATCATTATTTTCATCTCTAGAAGCCTATCAAGAGGTTATTATCCCAATTCAATCTTATTCAAGTCATCAGGAAAGAGTTTGAAAGCAAAGAGTTCAGCAGATCAAGCCTTGAGGCCATCTCCTAGCTGAGGGTATCTGAGGGTCAACAAGAGGATTGTGAGCTGTGAGTTGAAGGCATGGAGAGTATCTAGACATTATGAGAGACTTAGAAAGTCATTTGGAGAAGGAGACAAGTCATTGATGAGAGCACAAGAGCTATAGTTGAAGGCAGTCAACTAGGGTTTCATCTGGGTCAACCCTAGGTCAACCCTAGGTCAATTGATTGATTTAAGGGGCATTCAAGTCTAGTGGAGAGATGTGGGGTTCATCATTGGACATATAAAGAAGGATATGGAGATATGCCAAGGAGAATTCAAGAGAAATCAAGGAGAAGAGGAGTTTCTAAATTAGGGTTTCTGTGTAAAATCCCCTAGTTTAGGTCAAATTTCCAAGCAAGATAAGTCAAAATGCTAGCTTTAAATGGCTTCTTGGCCAACATGAAACTTGTAGAGGATCTCAAGACCTTTAATTTGAGTGGTGGAAGACATCAAGGAGATTTATAGAACTCAAGTTATGGTCCTTGCAAGTTACAGGTCATCTGAGGTATCTGAATTTTTGTCTGTGAAAGTGACTTGACTTCCAAGCAATTTTTACCCCTCAAGGAGATTTCAAATGAATTCTTGGTCAACATAAGAATTGTTCCTCATTGTCTTAGCTTTCTAGAATGGTATAGTATGCCTTCATATTATGTGTGGAACTCAACTTATGGTCTTGGCAAGCAAAGGGTATTTTGGGCATTTGTGAATTACAGGTCATTTTAACCTATGTCCAAAACTCATACAAGGAGGCCTCAAATGGAAAAACTTACAACATCAAACTTGCTCCAAATGGGATTTTAAGTCTAGAAAGAAGGTCACAAATTGTTGGAAAAGCTCATAGCATGAAGTTGCATGATTGGTCCAAAGTTGAACTAAAATGGCTTATAATTTGGATAAATTCAAAATGAAAAATGGTTTGGGAGATTTATAAGTCCAAATGGAGACTTCCAATATATGATTTTGAATGGAAAAGACATTTCAAAGACAATGGTTCAAACACTTTTTTGAGTTTAGAAGGAAAAAAGAAAGATATTCATGGTTGCTTGCATTTTAAGAAACATAGCCAAAATGAATCAAAGTTGGAAGGCAAGGGAATGTGCAAGATGGATCTAGAATGTTCATGTGAGCCCTATATATTCATGAAATGAGGATTGATCAAGGGTTGGACTCATTTTCACCAAGGATTTCCCAAATTCTCTCATTCTTTTCTCATTGCAATTTCACTTCAATCTCACAAAACCTTCATCAATTTTCATCCACATCAATTCAATCTTATTCAATCATCATCCTGGATCATAATTGAAGCAAAGATTTGGTGGTTAGAATCCATTTTCGTGCACTTTCTTCAAGAACATACAAGCTGCAAATTCAGTTGTAGATCAAGATCCAAGCCAAGTTTCATCCAAATCTTGCAAACAGAATCGAGTACATCAAGAATGGATCAAGATTGAAGCATACAAGAGCCTGAATCCACGTGCTTTCTCAGCCTCCATTAAAGCTTGCTCAAGGTGCACATCTTTCTAACTTACTCAATTTAGGGAGATTTAGGTAGTTTTACTAGTATATTCATGATCCATGCTGTTAGGAGATTAGTTTAGATGAATTTGATGCTGAATAGAGGTAATTGTTAGCAGGTTGTAGAAACTGTTATGACCTAGAACTCGTGGCTTAGTGCATTAGAAGCTTAGGTTGTTAGCGCAGGATAATCACCATTAGTCATAGATTAGATTAGGATAAGTTTGATTGAGAATTGTTGTGATGCATCTCAGAGTATATCCATGGTGACCAGAACTTGCATCGATCGGGTTGAGAGTTGTGTTGAGTTTCAGATCAATCTAAGACCATAGGCTTGTAGAGGGAGAGATTCTGAGTAGTTTTCGTGTTTATAGCGTGGCGTGTCATGGCCTGTAGAGTGAGAACAGGTTGGGGGAAGCTGGCTCGTGCATGAGGTTTCATGGTGAAACCCTAGTTCTCACAGATCCATTGGAGAAGATGAAATCTTGTGCGTTCGTTTCATGTGGACTTTTGACCTCAGAGAGTAATCCTAGGGCTGAGATTCAATTCTGATTTGGAGGGAAATGTGTTGGTGCCAAACGCACCGTTTCATTAATTGAAACGGGCGGGCCTGAGTATTGCTGTGCTATCCCCACCCCCAGTTACCAAGCCCATTCCACTCTGAACGTGATTTTGTTTCTATTTTCACCCCCTGGCGCCTTTTTTTATTTTTCATTGTTGCTGAGTATTCTGGGCCTGATATGAAATGCTATGCGCACCCCCTGTCTGCCTGGCCCAATGAAATATTAACTGGGCGTGTCTGCTATTCAAACCCCCCTCCCTTTATTTCATTATTTTTCTTTTATATTCTTTAATTGTTTTTTATGCATCTTCATGAATTCATAATAAATTCATAAAAATTCATTTTTAATTCATTCTTTTTACATCATTTTCATTAGAATGTGTAGAAAATTGTCATTAAATAAAATTGCATTTTTATTTTTATTTGCTATTTTTTCCATATTTTCTAAATAAATGTCATTTTAAATAGATTCATTTCATGCATGATTTTATTAATTTTTGTTCTATTAAATGCTTTCATATTTTTTGTTCATTCTTTTTAGTTTGTTTAGGTTAGATATTGAACTTGTAGATTCAATTTAGTTCCCATTTTTAGGAATTAATTTTAGGTGCTTAATGTAGGCTTGAACAACATGAACAAATTAGGGTTTTTTAGGTGATGACTTAGGAAGTTTGATTCATTTCCCTTAGGACTTAGGGTTTGACTAGATTAGTTATGGGACTATAGGGGCTATGGGTAGCTATTAGATCCCTTAGAAAAGTCAGGATCCCCCTACTGCTATTAATACTGTCTGTATATCTGATTGACTGGTGTGGTGTGCCCTCTGGGGATTATTGCTTGCTTGCTTGGGTATTGGGATTGTCTGGGGACTTGGGAGAGCTGAAGACTTGAGGAGATGAAAGCCATTGGAGATCCAGAGATTGAAGATCAACTGCCAGAGTTGGAGAGGAGGTTCTTGCTAGCAGCTGCTGAGGAGACTAGGGTTTAGGAGCTAGGCAGAGCTCTAGATTAGAAAGCTTGTTTCTCAAACATGGATTGCCTTGTCTGCATCCATTCTTCTCTGTGATTCAGAGTCTCTCTAAGACACTCACCCCCTTCCTTTGGAAGGCTTGGTGATAGTGTCTAAGAGATAGAACTCTTGAGAGAAAATGTCTCTTGTGTTAGAAGCAGTCTGTTCACCACCCTTGGTAGTCAGCTGATTGCTTAACACCCAATTCACTCTTGTGACTGATCCCTCATCCTGGAGGTTTGAGCATGAAGAAAAGCCATTGCAGATGGAAGATAGATGATCAAAGCCCTTATCTGAAGGCCATGAAGATGGAGATTGATGCTTGATGAAGCCTGTAGCTGATTGGAGATTACTTGAAGCTAGATGTTGATTCAGAGCTGCTGATGCTGTTTCTTTTGTTGTATTTCATTTGCTGATGTATTGATTGGTTTTCTGGACTGTATTGTTTGCTGTTTACCCTGTTGGGTTGAAAGTGAAGCCTGTTCACTTTTGCCTATTGTTTTCTAGGTTCGAGGTTGAGTGGGACTCCCTTGCCTCGCTTGTGCTGTTGCATCCATGCATTTTACTGTTTTACTGTATATATTTGATATTGTTTCTGTTTCTGCCTATCCCTTAGGATCTCTGTTTCTCTCTGTGCAAGAGAGGAGCATGATAGACACTAGGTCTTAACCCATGCATGATAACATTAGGTTAGTTTGATTCCCTTCGCAACCGTAGGTTAGAGTTCTGTCTCTTTCTTCCTCAGAACAAACAGAAAAATACATAAAGATTTCAAACACAATAAAAGACACTTCTTTCGTAAAAGAATGTGAACTCATCAAGACGTCATTTTTGTCCGCCGGGACTGTTAATCAAGAAAACCTTTTTCAGAAGGAATAAAATCAATCAAGACAGACTTGTGTCGTACGTGGCCCGAACTACGTTTGCTCTGATCTTCCATGCTGTGTGGAAGTACGTAGGCATAGGATGCGATATCCTAGCGAGCAACCTTCCCCTCCTTTCCCGTAGGTAGGCGAACTACGTTGACTCTGATTTCTCGTTCCAGGCGGGAATACGTAGGCATAAAGTGCGATACTTTGCCGAGTCATTTTTATTTTTTTATTTTTCATTTTATTTTCTTTTAACCCCTGACCTGTAGAGTAGATAGAATAACAATCCATACCCGAAAACAAGCGTGGATCCCGTCGAGTACGACGGACGTGAGGGGTGCTAATACCTTCCCCTTGCGTAACCGACTCCCGAATCCAGGT
Organism: Lathyrus sativus; assembly: GCA_963859935.3. Classification (NCBI taxonomy): domain Eukaryota; kingdom Viridiplantae; phylum Streptophyta; class Magnoliopsida; order Fabales; family Fabaceae; genus Lathyrus; species Lathyrus sativus. The sequence goes on along the minus strand of OZ012740.1, from coordinate 504,072,308 downwards.
TTTGGTTGCAACGACCATACCTTTCCCGTGTTGTACGAGGTTTACTCTGAGCGTTTCCTTTCCCTCCCGTGGGATAAATAACGCACGGTGGCGACTCTTCTGTCAGCCGGCGCCGATTTTCGCAGTAGCGACACTTATTATCTTAGCTTTCTAGATAGTACTATAAGTCCTTTATAGGATTTGTAGAACTCAAGTTATGGCTTTGACAAGTCAAGGGTATTTTGGGTATTTGGGCATTACAGGCCATTTTGAATCATGAGTCCATTACACCATCTTGCAAGCCTCAAATGCATTTTTGTTCAACATGAAAGTTGTTCAAAATGATGTTTTTATCTTGTCTAAACATCAATTGTTCATTGATATGGATTATATCAAGCATTGGTGGAAGAAAGGCCATATAAAAGCCATTTTAATGAATTAAAATGAGAAAATTCAAAATAATTGAGATTAACATGTTTTCAAGTCAAATTTGTGGTCATTTTGAATGGAATTGATGTTTTAGAAAGATTGGCATTGTCACATTTTTTATTTGAGTTGCTTAACATAGCCATTTGGATGATTGCTTCACAAGTAAGAAACATACCCTATACATTCCATATGTTGAAACCAAAGGGAGAAAACCACTTCATTACACTCCATAATGCTTAAGTGAATGGTTTGGAATGATTGTGGAGCATGACCAAGGCTTGAAGGCGCATATCCATATTGAAATTTGGAGGAAAAAGTGAAGATCCAAAACTCATGAATGGGCCTAGTTTGGGCTTCTAATCCATTGAAACAGAACATAAAAGGGATTTAGAACTGAATTAGAGGGTTGGTGATCATTTTTTCATGAAGGAGGCATTGGAGAGAGGTGGAGCAAGAAGCTTGAAAGTGAAAATTCATTCTGGAGAATCAAGGGGTTTCAGCCAGAGTGAAGCATCAAGAAACATTATCCATTAATCCTTGAAGAATTCTGCAAGGTTTGGAAGAGAATTGAGGCGTGTATCCACTGCAATTCAAGCTCCAAGGTAGGTTCTAACTTCTTGAAATTTCTCACTGATTATGCACTTTTAATGAACTAGAAGCGTGTGGTTAGGTTCCCCTATTGATATAGATGGATCTTGGATAGTTAATTGCAACTTTGGGGACAATTTAGATTGAATGCCATTTTCGGTTGAGATTGTGTTTTCGCGATCCGTGCATTTTAAGAGTGAGTAAAATGTATGGTTGGATTCCTGAGGAAATTCTGGTCAAGATTCATGTAGACATCGTGGCCAATGGTTGAGTATAGAGGGACCTAGGGTTGCACAGGGGTGACCGGAAAAGCCACCGGCGATTTGGCTTGCGCGCGTGAGTTGCAGGTTTGAAACGAGGAAGACATAATCCTCACCATTCGTTCATGTGGAAAGATTGACTTGGTCTGTGGATCCCAGGGCTCACGTTGAGCCACGCGTCCATCCCCTTAAACGCACCATTTTGTTTAGTAGTCTGGTGAGCTTCGCTGTATGGACCAAGGAGTGTTGAGTTCGAACCCTGGCATGTAGTGTTTTTGATTTTGTGAATTGAGGAATTGGAGCGTTGGGCTTGGGTTGCAGCTGCTATCACCCCCCCCCCCCCCATCCAGGCCCATTATGGATTTACAAGGCATTAGATTGCTGAATGCACCCCCTGGCTGATTTCTGAAAGGAAGACAAAATTCAAGGCGCCTGGGCCTAGTAACCAATTAATGTTTACACCCCCTTTATGGCCCAAATATTGAAATGAACTAAGTTGGGTTGCTATTTACCATGCTTGTTTATCAATTTCTTTTAATTTCTTTTATTTTTCCTTATTTCATATGACTTAGAGATTAATTCATAAAAAATAGAAGATTAACTCAATTAATTCCAAACTTTTCCCCCCTGATTTATGATTGAATCTAGAATTTTGTAGATAAAAAAATATTAAGAATTCATGCATTTTTTATTTTTATTTGCATTTTTGAATATTAATTGATATTAAAATAACCATGGTTGATACCTTGTTTTGATGAATTTGGTTTGAGCATTTGGTGATGATTCTTGCCTTGATTTTTTGTGTGTAGCTAGAATAGATATGCATGTTCCCCTTAGATTTTTCTCACATTTTTGTGATGGATGTAGGTGGTAGTTTTAAGTTGAAACTTTAGGTGCTCTATTTTTAGGGTTTATGCTTAGTACCTTGTGATCTAGGTTTTATTTCTAGGACTTGGTGGATGATTCAACCTCTGGATTTTGTATGGTAGATTCATGATTGAATTAGGGTCCCATAGTTATTTTTGTAGGAATTTACAATTGGTTTTAGTATTTTAGTTAGGACTAACTTTAGTACTAGGTTTTAGGTGATCCTAGCTTGCTAATTCAATTAGATTGATTTCTTTAGTTCCCTTAGATTAGGGTTTTGCTTTACTTGCTCTTGGTTGATGTTGAAGACAAGCTTGGGGGATACTATGGAGTGCTTAAAGAATCTTGCATGTGGAGATTTCCCCTCTTTTGGTTTGAGTGTTGTTTAGGTGATAAGATTAGGGTTTGGAAGTAGAGCTTCTAGATAGATTCTCTTCTTTCATAAACATGGAAGGTGTTGATCACTTCCATTCTTCCCTATGATGTAAGGTCCCCTTGTGAAGGCTTCATCCCTCCTTTGGTAGGATGTGTGGCTCTTTACAAGTTGGTAGAACCTTTGAGGGTCCCTTTCTCTGATGATGGAATGCTTAGTGGTGACCTTTGGTCTTCACTCTGTTGTCCACTATCCAAATCTGGCTCTTGTTAGGTGAATCTTTCTCCCTTGCTAGAGGATGGAATTCCTTGTTAGAAGATTGAAGATGCTAGAAATTGCTACTTCTCTGTATTTGAAGATTGCCTTGAAGCTGATACTTGAAGATCCAAGAGAGCGGGTTGACACTTGTGTGAAGAAAATCCAGTTGAGATCAAATAAAGAGCTGAAGCTTGAAGAAGATGAAGAACAAGTTGATACTTGTGAAGGGAATCCATTGGAGATTGAATGAAGAAGCTGAAGCTTGAGGTTGGAAAGTAAGTCGATACTTGTGAGTTCAATGCCTGGAGTGCCTGAAGGAACAAGTTAACACTTGTTATTGGGATTGAAGCCTGAAGGTGGAGTCTACTTTAGAGCTGAGGCTTGAAGAAGAGAAGAATAAGTTGATACTTATGTTTGATGTATTGGAAGCTTGAAGAAGCAAGTTGACACTTGCTATTAAAGATGAAAGACTTGAAGAGCAGTTGCAGGCTGAGGACTGAACTGCTGTCAGAGGAGAGCTTTGTTGTGAAGCTGTGGGAGTGGTTGATCTGCTTTCTTTTCTTGTCTGTTTGCTTGTTGTGCAACTATATTGATGTGACTTGTTTGATTTTCTTGATGCATTAGAATAAGTTCATATTTAGATGAATTTAAGCTAGGAGCATGATTGCACTAGAGGAAGAGTTGCTCCCTCTGCTTGTACTTTTATTGTATGGCTTTGCTTGCTGGTAGTTGGTAGAGCCCAGCTCCCTTGCCTGTGTGGTTTGTTATTTGCTTGATGGCATTTTATTTCCTTTCCTCTGTATGACTGCAGTTATTATATTTTGCTTGATAGCATTTTATTTTCCGTATGATTGCAGTTATTCATATCTGGCTTGAGGTTGAGATGAGCTTGTGGAGGCTGAGGCCCCACACACATTTCCTCCCTCACTTGCATTGCATGCATTTTACAGTCGTTTACCGTTTACTGTTAAGCTGATGCTTTATCTATTTCTGTTTATCATTGACATGATCCCCTAGGAATCTCACTTCCTTTGATAAGGAAGTGATGATTAGAACTTTAGGTTGAAACCTATGCATGATAACTTCTAGGAGTTCCCTGTTTCAAACCTCAACCATAGGATGAATCCTTGGCATGAAAACATTAGGACTTGATAATCTCCCCCTTAGTTGAGCCTGTTCTCTTCTCATCTCAAAACAAATTAAACTACAGTAATAAAGGTTAACTGATGTCGTGCGTTACGAGCCTTAAGCTATCTGAGAAAGGATTGTTGGAGAGTTTCTTTTCAACAGTCTGGATGTTTAGTATGGCACCCTTTGGGTGACATGCGACACATTCACTCTCAGGTCATAGCCTCTAGTGCGATATTGGTTGCAAACATCCTAAAAAACAGTTCTTCCGTAAAAGAAAAAAAAAACAAACTTCAAACCTTTTTGCCCCGTGGGCTCGTAAGTCAAAGGAAAGCTTTTCTGAAGAAATGAGTGTCGTTAACTCCTAGTTCTACCGCAAACGGTAACGCCTAAGTCTCCAAAGGTCGAGTTGCATACATCCAACTGCTGGAACTGTTTGTTAACCCTCCTAAATAAAACAGATGAATCTGAATCCTCGTAAGCCGTATTATCCTAAACTACGTAAGCTCTGATCTCTCATACCTGTTGAGAGTACGTAGGCACAATACTGACGTATTGGCGAGCCACCTTCCCCGTAACCCGTAGTTAGCCGAACTACGTTGACTCTGATTTCTTATTCTCTGATGAGAATACGTAGGCATAAAGCGCGACGCTTTGCCGAGTCATTTTTATTTTCTTTTTCAAGACCAGCCTTGATAGGTAGATAGAAAACCAACCCGTCAGATAAACCCAACAAGCGTGGATCCCATCGAGTACGATGGACGTGAGGGGTGCTAATACCTTCCCCTTGCATAACTGACTCCCGAACCCAGACATTGGTTGCGATGACCTTGTCTTATACCTTTTCGTCAGGTTTTTTCCAATCGTTTCCTTTCCCGTTCTGAGGGATAAATAACGAAAGGTGACGACTCTTCTGTTTTGCCGACACCTTATTTTCGCGGTAGCGACAATGTGCAAAGGAAGAATCTGCGCGTAACGTAAAACTTGTGCGTATGCATCTCATTTGCATCATATCCCCACTTGATCCTTGATCCCATTCAAGTTGACCTCTTAAGTTTAGATCCTACCCCATAAGGATGACCTTTGTCTTTTATCTTTTACAACATAGAAATAAACACATTCAACTCAAATCAAACTATCCAACACATTAGAGAATAAGATGTTAGTCATCTTGACAGTCGAGATAAATCTCCTGCCCCATAATAATACAATCGATATGTAGGGACTTTTCCATTTAAGAGAGATAGTGGAGTACTTGTCGATTAAATTCCGAGTGCTTGAGCTCTTCTCTTAAGACGACGCAAAGACTATTTTCCTACAAGTTGTGGTGGTTAAGTCAAGTATTCTCCCTCGAGATGACAACTCGTCTTTTCTCCTAGACTCAATCAATCAACTACCCTTATCCCTTAGGAACTTTGACCAACAGTCAAAGAGTTCCTCAAACCCTTTAGGGGAACTGTCGCGATGAAATTTGGATACCAAACTATTGATTAGTTTGAATCTTATATTCATTTTGCAACCGAACTTTGATTTGTCCAAAGGAAGGGATAAATATCGAAATTCCCACAATGCAATGCAAATGCAAGGTTTAGAGAGTTTTAGGTTCGGGGGTTGGTTAAACTTAGGGAAGGTACTAGCATCCTAAGTTTCTGTAGTACTCTACAGGAACCTCTTGTTTTATATTGTTTATTGCTAAGTGTTTATCTGCTTAAAGGATTAGAGACCCTAGTGGTTTATTTCTAAGTATACTCGATAAGATGTCGCATCTTATGCCTACATATCCTTACGGGAGTGGAATCAGAGTATTTGTAGTTCCCCCTAAAGGGTTAGAGGAGCTCTTTGACTGTGGTCAAAATTCCTACGGGTTTAGGGTAGTTGTTTTGATTGGGTTTAGGAGAAGAGACGAGTCTTCATGTTAAGGGAGAGATAACCACCACAAATGTAAGAGGGGTTGTAGGAAATGGTGTTTGCATCGTCTTAAGAAAAGGTCTTAAATACTCGGATGGTCGCCAAGTATGCCTTTATCGCTCTTAAGGCAAAATTCCTACATGTTTGATTGTATTGTTGTGGAGGTGGAGATTATATCTCACTTAAGATGATTAACATCTATTCTCTATTTGTGTTTGAAAAGTTTGTATTGTTGATTGTTTGTTTGTCTAAGTTGTAAAGATAAAAGACAAGGTCCTTCCTATGGGGGTAGGTCCTATCTTAAGCGATCAACTTGAATGGAATCAAGGATCGAGGGGATAATGATGCAAATGATGTGCAACTACACACAATGTTGAATTATGTGTAGATTTTTCCTTTGGACGGAATGCAACGCAATAATATAAATGCAATAGTGTAGATGACTTGTAAGATAAAATGCGGAAAAGTAAAGGCTGATGAATACGCATGAAAGCGCTGAAGTGTAAGTGAATGTGTCGTGGGGTGCACGAATTGATTATATTTTACAATGTGAGTTGATTTTAGGGGACAGTTGAATTGCTTTGAGAAAAGTTGTATTATTTTATGAGAGGGTAATTGCGAGATTAATTTTAAGAAAAGTTATATTAGTTTTTCTTTTATTTCAGGTTAGAGAATGAATTAATTAGATTTTCTAAAAGACAAGGTTTTAAAAAAGGTTAATAAGCGATTTTGTTTTATATTTTAAAAGATTAGTATATAAGTATGAAATGGTTTATTATAATTTAAAGTTATAGTTATTATTGTGAAAAAGTTTCTTTTTAATATATAAGTAGTTTTAAAACAAGTTATTTTAGAAAAGATTTTTTGGTGAATAAATATACTATTTAAAAGATAAATAAATAAATAAAGACATTAATTTAAACTTAATTGTTTTCTAAAGAATTAGATTAAGTTAGATTAAATAAAATCAAAAAGTTAAGCATATTAAGTTAATGGGCAAGTTAAAAGATTTGTTAAATAAAAGTTTTTTATTATAAAAGGATGAAGTGACTAAATTGAAATTAATTAAAAAGTTGTTAAACTATTTTTAAAAAAAATGGGTTGATTAGTTAATTTAAAAAGCTGATTAAGGTAGTTAAGCGTGGTTAGCATGGGAGGTGTGTGTTTGTATGTGATTAGCATATGATTGTTACAATGTCAACAAAAAAACGAAAACAAAAAGAAAGAGAAAGGGAACCCTAAACCCTAGATCGTCCCTCCCTCTCTCGCCGTCGATCGCTCTGGGTACCGCTCTCTCATCTCTCTTTCGAGTTCCATCTCCTTCTCCTCCGTTTTAAAACCTGAAACACAAACCAGAGCATTAATAGTTCAATAATTTTGATGTGAATAAAGGTTTTACCGAAAGTTGTGGCGGCGGCGGTGATGGTGATTCGAGGCAGTGGAGGTTGAAACGGCGCCGACGTTAACGGCTTTCCCCGAGGCTTGTAGCAGATAAGTTTTCTCTCTCACTTTTTAGGTTACGATAGTGATTTTTTTCGATCTGATCTTTCTTGTTCACTGGCCTCTATATATATGCTTTCGAAATATAACGTCTCTTGAATGGGGATTTGAATGTTGATTTTTGATTTGGTTTAAGGTTTTGAATGTCTGATTATATCTTTCTGTTTTGGTACAAACGAATTCAAAACTTTCCTTTTCTGTTCCAATCTTTGTTAAATGGGAATTAAATCTTATCAATTCTGTGAGAATTTGTTTGTCCAGGTTCAATGATTCTGAGGTTTTGGATAGGATCTTTGAAATATTCTCTGATTTGGTTTTGCTAACTTGATTTTGGTTTGGCAGGTGTGGATAATAGTTAAGTTTGGGCCAAGGGAGGGTTAGAAGCCCAGGCGGGAACCTGTGCTCGATGTTTTGGTGAGAGCGTCCACGAAAAAGCTGATGGTGGAATGTAACAATTGCAAGTTGAACACAGGGTATACTTTCAAACCTCATCTCTGTTCTTATGTTTTCTCTTCAGACTGATATGTATTTGAGCATTCTTTTTCATGTGTTGGACGATGGTGCTTGCGACTAATGCGAGAAAGTTCTGATGCTGATGCTTGCAGCTGGGGTGGGGATGTTATGCTGCCTGTGTGAGTGTAATTCTTGGTATTGCTTGCGTCCCGTGATGCTTAACCATTGCTGCAGGTGCACTGCTGATTCAAACTTCAGGTGGTCGAGGCTCATGGGCAATGTCATGTCTTTCTCCAAGTAATTCAACTCTCTTCAGCAATAGGTGCTCAATTTCGAATTCTATGTCAAGATCTTTCCACGCAGTTTATTAACTTTTCTGCAAGCATAATGAAACTCCTCAGCAAGTTCTTCCACGTGAGTCCTTAACCGAGCTTTGGTAATGTTTATAATGTCATATGTAATGGTTGGAAGTTTTGTGCCCTGCAGAAGGTCAAAATCCTGCTGCCGTCGCATTTTCATACTCAGTCGATATTGTCTTCTCAAATTTCATCGTGCAACCGGATTTGTAGGGACACAGGCTGGCCTTGCAAATCTTTAAGTAAGACCGTGACTTGGAGCAAAGTTGTTGACGTTCAGCTCCCGCTGATCAAGATTGGAAAATGAGTCAAAGTTGCTGTGAGTATAGATCCACCTACTGAACATCACACTTAAAATTCTGTTTCAAATTTAACCAATTCTGCTGTGTTAAAAATACATGATTTTATGTGCATGTTTCAACAGGACGGGCTTTGATTGAAGTGTGTTTACCAACATCAAAACTGCTTCTTCTCGACTAGTCGCGTGCAAGAGTTCCTCTGTATAGGTACGAATTTCTTAAAGCGTAAATATTCCTTGGCATGGTAACATCTTGAACTTGATGGTTATGGAATTTCCTCTTGCAGGAACATTATGAAATGTCGCAGTCCGCTCGCTGTAAGCTCTGGACCGAGGGTTGCATCCTGATTTCCAATGTCCTATGAGGTAAGCCTTTCTCTCTTCGTGACAGAACCGACACTCCTTCCTTTGAGCATCAGCCTGCTTGGTATTAATAGACACCTTCACTTCATAGTTAGAGCTTGGTTGATACTGAACTGTTATCTCCTTGTACCTTCTAATCAAAATCTTTTATTGTTGCAGTCATTGATGAGGGAGCTTGTGAGAGCTGTCGTGGGATTGTCCTAAAGGGAAAAACAAATTGGGATACCCATTGCTGTCGCTCGAACGCATCAAATTGGAGGATTTCCTGTTTTTCAGTAGGCACACTAGTACTCTTGTATTGTTATGACGACGATCTCTTATTTGGCCATCTAGAAGCCCAGCCTTTTAAGCTTTGTTGCAGATAATAGTAATAATGATAATTTTCCAATGTCAAGAGCGTATGTAGAAATCCAATTCTTTACCAATAACCTTGCATAATAGTTATTCTAAAATAGAGCTAGTTAGATGAATGGACATAAGGTGTTGTGAGATTGCGTTATCTAACTGTGTGTTGTCGTTAAATAATTCCAGTTGTATTTATTGTAAGAACCAACTTAAAATGTGTTTCCAATTCTTTCAACAGTATTATGCGAATCCTTGAGACGTAACTATATGAGGCCAACTTGTGAATTTCTGAATGTCAAGGCAAGAAATTTGGTGTTTGCTCTTGTACCCATCTAGCAAATGATGTGAATTTGTACTCAGACTTTGTTTACTTCAACATAAGCTTTAGGAGGAGTTCAATCTCGTAGTTTGTATCTCAAAAAATAAGACATAGCGCTCTCCTGGCAGCCTGAACTCTTGATTGATGAACTTTTGGAACTCAACTGAGCTAGTCACATCCTTGTGATGTTTGGCTGTAAGAAAAAAAACTATACTCCGGCACTACTGCGCTTGTACGAGTTGTTTAGCAAAAAAAAACATAAATATTAAAATAAAGTTAAATAATAGTAGAAAAATGCGCAAAAAGAGGTGGCATCTTACGGTCAAAAATTAGGGTGCAACAGGAACTACAAATACTCTGATTCCATTCCCGTCAGGATATGTAGGCACAAGATGTGACATCTTGGCGAGTATACTTAGAAATAAACCACTAGGTCTTTCATCCTTAAGCAGATAACCCATAGCAATAAACACAATAAAACAAAAGGTTCTTGTAGAGTACTACAGAAACTTAGGATACTAGCTCCTTCCCTAAGTTTAACCAACCCCCGAACCTATAACTCTCTAGCTTTTGCATTTGCATTGCATTGCGGGTAATTCGATCTTTTTCCCTTCCTTTAGACAAATTAAAGACCGGTGGTTAACTAAATGAATTAAGATTCAAATTAATTAATGATTTGATATCCAATTCTCACCGCGACATTGGCAACACCTTGTTAAGACTACAAGGGAGTCTCCAATTGGATTGGAGACTCCTCATGCAGTCTCTAATCCAATTGGCAACTTGGTGTTGGACTTACAAGGGAGTCGCCAATTCATCAGGAGACCCCTTGTATTTTGAAATTTTTTCTATAAATAGAGGTGTTTTGATCATTTACTTCCACATTTCATTTGATATATTTGTTCTTCTAATAACATGTATCGTCGTCGGTGGGGAAAAGTCATCTATTCGAGAGAGAAGCCTCCAATGGAAATGTTGTTTTGGAACATACAAAGTTTCAATCAACTTAAGAGGGAGTTAACTCAGTGGTTGGAAGGAGACATTGGTGAAGGGGAAAATATATGTAGTATCGAGAGACTTGATCGACTGCATGGATGGGTTCGTGTTAAGACAAACAAAGATGCGAGGGAAGTCATGTTTGGACCAAATGAAATTAGTTTGATTATTGTAATCAGTTAGGAATATCGTAATCACCTAGTTAATGTTTTATGTTTTATGAAATTAGTATGTGTTGTGTGTTGTTAGTCTTGTTTGTTATTAAGACCGTTGTAATAAAGACTCATCAATATATGAAAATATTTGGTTACAACAAATGAAACGATAAACTAAATCATGATGCAGATGTGCCTTAGACATTGGGACATTTTTTCGGTTGTGTCCGGGCTGACGACATATACTGCACAATCTTATCATTTTATCAGCCATATCCAATTCGGTTCTTATACGCTTACTGTTTGGGCGTCCCTTTTTCTTTCTTCTCATGTCATCGTTGTGCCAAACTATGTCACCTTGGTGTGGAGGCCAATAGTCCTCCATTGGTAGCACTACAAAGCCTTTGTTGTATACGTTCATAACATTAATCGCCTTGTAAACATTAGATAGATAGACATAAGCATCCTGACGAGCATGTGTGCATGCCGCAATGACATGTGAGCAAGGTACACGGAAGGCCTGGTACTTGCCACATTCACACCAACATCTGTTTAGTCTGACGACATAGGATAAATTGGGCCTCCCCTTATTATGGTCCATTATTTCTTGTACGCTGAATGTTTGCCTGTGATGATCAAAGACTGTAACTGCATGTGTGATGGCTTTGATAGTATCCTCTTTCATCAATTTCATAATGCTTTCACTGAATACCTGACCAGACGTTAACACTGTACTCCATCTCTCGCCTCTTGTTGCGAAAAATGATGCCAACCTATAATATGTTGATCTCACCAAAGAGGTGATTAGAAGGTTTCTAATTCCTTTGAATACCCCGTTCATGGATTCCACAAGGTTTGTCGTCATGTGGCCCCAACGAAATCCACCATTAAAAGCCCTTATCTATTTTTCGAGTGGAATGTTGTCTAACCAGCTTCCTGCATCTGTATTTGACATCCTAATTTCGTTAAGGTAGTATTGAAATGTTGGTTGAGTTAGAGCATACCCGGCATTCACAACCTTTTTGCGAAGGTTCTTGTCTTTGATTGCACTCATGAAGTTTTGTGCAATATGTCTAATGCAATACACATGGGTAGAAGGAGGATTATTCCACCCGTTATCATGGTTATTGTACGCATTCTCTATAGCAGCATGCCTGTCTGAAATTAAATAGGGGTTGGCTTGTGGAGCGACATGTGTTCTGAGATTCTTAAGGAAGAAACTCCAAGAAGAAGTTGTCTCACCCTCAACCACAGTAAAGGTTATGGGAAAGACATTATTGTTACCGTCTTGTGCAACTTCCACAAGCAAAGTGCCCTTGTATCTGAGACTATTGAGATGGAATATTTTGTTGGATGAACATATACAACTCAATGCAGTTGAAACCAGAATGTTTGTGACTTAGGAACATATTTTCTACATCTTCGTCGTCTCGCACTTTAAGTGGATAAAATTTAACGTGGTTGGTTTCAAAATAAACCGAGTTTTGAAATATTATTTGTGCTATAGGACCGATCCCTAATTTCAATTCCAATCTTTCTCTGAAATGCAAGAAACTTGTGTTTCTATTGATTGCGAAACAGACAGTGTCGATGTTTTGAAAACTAAACCCAGATACATCAGAGACATATGTCTCTCCGTAGTAGTGGATGTTCACAATATATCTTGGTGTAGATGACATGCTAAAAGAACTAGTAATGGACTAGTAAAATCATTTCTATGAGTGTCTGCATGCATGGGAACATATTTATGTTTTTTGGACATCCATTAAGGTGCCATATTAATTGGTGACAAAGACAAATTAATTAATTGAATATGCCAACTCAATTAGCGACATCTAACATGCATTTAATGGAGTCGCCGCTTGCATTGGCGACATGGTACAACTTTAATGTTGTCTGTTGCCATGTGGGTGACAACATGCCTTGCATGCATGTAACAAGGCTCAGGCTACTTTGCTGAGCTAAATTCCCTAGCAGGGGTCTCCAATTGGACTGGCGCCCCTTTGTAAATGTTCAATGGAGTCGCCAACTCCCCTGGCTTGCATGTTTAGACGAATTCTCTATAAAAGGGTGATACAAGCATGGGTAAAATGCACCATCTGATTCTTACTTGTTGTAGAGAGGTAATATCAAGTCTATTTATGTTAGTATACTAGTTACCTAATTCACATTTAATCAACTGTAATGACATTGTTGACAATGGGTGAAACACATAGAGGCACTATCGTAAATATCGCGACTTATGTAAGTGTTCATTGTTTCTTGTATATGTTAATTTTTAGTGATTCTGTTAATTTTTTTTACTGTTATAATTTTTTTTACTCTTCTAATTTCTAAGTCTAATTTTTTTTTTTACTATTATGTAGGAAGTCTCTAAGTTTCGGTGTCGTGCCCATGAATATGTTGCACCCGACGAATTAATTCAACCATATATTGAGCTCGCCGGCTTCGAACATGTAAGCAAAATCATGTCTTATTCCGTTGATGCAAAGTTTATACTACCTTTGCAAGAGAGATGGCGCCCAGAGACACACACCTTCTTTTTTCTAATCGGTGAATGTACCGTGACCTTAGAGGACGTGTACATGTTACTCGGTTTGCGTATTGATGGCAAGACGGTCAATGGAACAACAAACCCTAATGGTTCAATTTGTGAGGAACTTTTGGGTGCCGACTTGCTAGATGAGAACTCGAGAGGCAAAAGTATCTTAATTTCGCGCCTAAAATCATGGTACGCCGGTTTTATATTAGATGAAAATTCTACAGAGGAAATGAAAATAATAAACACCAGATGTTATCTAATGCTTTTAATTGGTTTTTTTTTATTTCCCAAGGGCACTGGTTCTTCTATACACATAATGTATTTACCTTTATTGAGAGACCTGACTAAAACAAGATAGTATAGTTGGGGCTACGCTTGTCTATCTTATTTATATAGCTCTTTATGCAAGTGTGCAAAAAAAAACACATCTACTTTTTCTGGATGTGCCGTTTTGCTCCAAGCATGGGGTTGGTCTAGATTGCCATTCCTAGCGCCCGTCAACCACAACGACTTTTCCTTCCCGTATGCACAAATGTAAGTTCATCACTTAATCTTTGGTTATTTCACTTAATAATTATTCTTTCTAACTAATTGAGTTTGAACTGTTTTTGGTTTAGATGGTCGGCTAAGGGTATGAGTTACAATAGATGCCCTAGACATTATATCATTCAATACCGCAATTTGTTGGATCACCTAACACCTGCATATGTAAGGCCTCTAAACTACATAAATTTGTATTTTATATCAACTATTTAATGATCTAATATTTTTCTCTTCTTCAGTTTATATGGCGTCCATATCTAAACATGGAACACCTACATGAAGTCAGACAGGAAGATGTTGTTGTTTGGACTGCATGTGTCCCGATCATCAGATTCACAACTGTGGAGATGTACAACAGTTACCGTGTCAAACTACAATTTGGAATGCATCAAAACATTTCAGAACCTCCTATTGACATCAGTAAATGGCATCTAAAAAGAGTTAATGATCAATGGGATTTTCCCAACTAGAAGGATTTTGCAAAATCTGAGCGTCGTAAATGGATGACCCGCAACACCCCATGTCTTACGTGACCCGGTGATGGCAACACCATCTATACCAACTATTCATTATATGGTTTGGTACAGATCAGTTGCAACTGGGTTTGTCTCCGAAGACAGATATTTATACGACCCATGCCAAACCACCTACACATAAGACGCTTCAACGTCTAACCCACCAGAAAGGCCATGTTACTCTCAGCCCCTCACCTAACAGAGTTACCAACCCATTCACCATCCAAACATTCCAAACACCTAACCACAATACCAAGAACGTCCCCCATACCATCTCCCACACACTGACTACTACCCAGAATCCCAATATGGCTATGGCCCCAACACAACATCAAGATATAGCCATAACGAGGGTACATCATACCATAACCATAACTCCCAAACATCTTTCCATAGCCAAAATGCTCTGACATCATACCTTGGCCTACCCACTCAACTATCTCAACAACCTTATGCCTTTCAAACACCACTACCATTTCAACCTTTCTCCAACGAATCGTTCACACCAATGTCCCCCTTCAACCGTCCAGGCCGCACACCGATGACTCCTTCATCACATCCGAACTACTCTGGCATAGGTCGCACGCTCAGTTTCAACACACAGGACCTAATAGAAATGCAAGAGATCCTTCGGAAACCATCTGAGAATGTTCTTGAGACTTCAACTCCTCAAACACCAGGCGTGAATCAACAACGTGGGGGACAAGCGCAACGAGTTAGGGTGCCTAGGGTATGTGGAACCGGTGGCCGGTATGACCAACTCAGTCGCCAACATTAGTTTATGTGATTTTTTTTTAATTAATAATAACACTTATTTTCCCGTCTGACGTATTTTATTAATTATTTTTTTGGAAGTATCTATTTTTTTGAAAAAAAATTCAAAATACAAGGGGTCTCCAGATGAATTGGTGACTCCCTTGTAAGTTCAAAACCAAGTCGCCAATTGGATTGGAGACTGCATGAGGAGTCTCCAATCCAATTGACGACTCCCTTGTAGCCTTAACAAGGTGTCGTCAATCCATATGACACCCTTGTGTAATCCCAAACCCTAACTGGGATACTTTAGAAATAATTTTAAAAGGCGGGTTATTTTAGAATTTTTTTTAAAAAAATTAAGTTATTTGGGTAAAAAATTCAACAAACGTTTGACAGACAATCCAACTTTTTAATTATTTAATAGCTTTTTATTTATTAGTATAATTAGTAAAGAGTAAAAGTGGATGGAAAGGTTAATAACCTATTATACTATTATAGCCCACCAATTTTCATTAAAATAAATATTTTTATAAAAGAAAATAGTCAAATATTTTAAAAAGTTTTTCTATATCATTTCAATTTAATATATTTTGGTAATATTATGATTTTGATTCTTTCACAGTTTAACACTATTTAAATAAAAAGTAGGTTAAATTAAAGTAAGTGAAGTTATTATATCTCTACACATATAAATTATAATTTTATACCAATACTAATGGAAATACAGTTAAATACTATTATCATCATGCTCCATACAATGAAAATTATACCAAACAATAATAATAAACTATTTAAACCTCAAAAAAAAAAAAAAAAAAAAACACACACACACACACACATATATATATATATATATATATATATATATATATATATATATATATATATATATATATATATATATATATATATATATATATATATATATATATATATATATATATATATATATATATATATATATATATATATATATATATATATATATATATAAACTAAACAATTTTTTCCATTTTAATATAATATTTTTATATTTTTAATTATATTAGTTATTTTTATTCATAATATTACTTTATTTATTTTATATATTTTTTATACAATCTACGATAAATTTGTACTGAGAATATAAAAAAAATCGTTTAATTTTAATGAAAAATTGAGAACTTCTTTTGCATTAAAAAAAAAACTTCTAACATATCATATATTTTAATGAAACTTGAGAACTTCTTTTGCATTTAAACAAAAAAAAAAAAGAGATATCTTATTCCTATACTCATTTCTTATACTAAATATTTAAATTAAATATTGT
Source organism: Lathyrus sativus (assembly GCA_963859935.3). Classification (NCBI taxonomy): domain Eukaryota; kingdom Viridiplantae; phylum Streptophyta; class Magnoliopsida; order Fabales; family Fabaceae; genus Lathyrus; species Lathyrus sativus. The sequence goes on along the minus strand of OZ012740.1, from coordinate 504,056,068 downwards.
CATCGTATTTATACGGTGAATAATATTTTAATTTTTTAATAAATAAAAAATAATATTTATAATACGTAAACAGTGTCTTTAAAATAGTGAAATAGAGTTGGTTAACGAAATGTATAAAATTGATTAATGAAATGTAAAAAATTGGTTAATGAAGTGATGAAGTTGGTTAATAATAAACATCCAGATGTTAAAAATAATTTTTAGCAATAGATCAAAATTGATTAATGAAATATAAAAAGTTAGTTAATGAAGTTATGAAGTTGGTTAATACGCGTCCATATATTAAGAATAATTTTTAACAGTCAATAAAATTGGTTAATACAATGTATAAGGTTCATTAATAAAGTTATGAAGTTGGTTATTTACATAATTTTATAAAAAAATATTAAAATAATGAATTTTTATATTTTATTTAAAAAATTATTATAGTGAATACGGTGCAAGTGTATGATTTTTCAAAAAAATAAATATTCAAAGAGTTTATTGAAGAAGAAGATGAGCCAATGCTTTCGCCAATAATAACTAAATACTCCGTCTTTTCGTTAAGTCCAATTATTAAAATGAGAAAACCAAAGTTTTCTTTTTTTGAATATTCTATATCTTTAAGATTATGGTATATTTCATATTATTTTTCTTTCTTCTTCTCAAAATACATTTTAAAATTTATCAAAAAATCAATTTTACATAATCAATTTAAATATTTAAGATGTCTCAATTCTAATGTTAATGGTGAGATTTGACATATTCTTTAGATAAATAGATAGATAGAGAGATTATTTTAAATTTTAACAACCACACTTAATTAATTATATATTAAAAGGATAGAAAAAACATCAACAACAAAAATATACACATTAATACAATAAAAAAGAGTGGACAGACATATACGTGAGTGTCCATTTAAGAGCTAATCATTCTATAATAACAATCTATCATTATATCTAAAATTCGTTGGATCAATTTATTATAATGATAATTAATTATTTTTTTAAAAAAATTTATGAGGATGGTACTTGATTTATTATATAATACTTCCAATCATTTCAAATATAATATGATGTAATAATGACTTCAACTCAAAAAGTATATTTCAACAATACTTCATTTAAAACACTTCTAGCTGTTTCTTATAGAATTCTGTTTAATTCTTCAACACTCTACTTTATTGTGAACTTTTGGACAACAAAAATTATGAGAAATATTATTCTCATCAAATATTGTTGTGAATGGTGAATTTTAAAATTCTCCTACATAATCATTCCAAGCTAAGATGATGTTTCAGTTTTCTTTTTTATTATATTTTGAACTTTATTTTACAAAAGTTTTGAAATTCTTCAATAGAACAATCTCTTTTATAAAATTAAAGCTCGTATAAACCTTAAAAAATCATCAATTATTATCAAAAAAATCCAACAAGACTTCTAGTTTAGATAAAACCAATGAGATCAATATGAAGAATTTTAAGATGTTTATGAGCTTAGATTACATCTTGTGATTGAAAACTAATCAAAATTTGATTTCTTTTAATGAGCTTCGCATAATATAATTTTTTAAAAACTAATTTTAGGAAGATTCCTTACTAACTTTTAAAAAGTTTACATGCTTAAGTCACCGATCACCATCCATTTATGTTATTATATTCATTTATGGTTTAATGTCATTTTCTTATCCTGCATCTTAATTTTAGAGGATATTTTTCATAACATAGTATCCACAATCAATAGAGTTATGTTGTTTTCTTGTCTATAAATAAATGACATAATTAATAAATACTTATGGTAAAATTAAATATATAGAATTATAATTTACACCATGCTTACTTTGAATTGTAGCCATGTAGCCTTTTTTCTATTGCCTTTTAATAAACCCCAAAAGAACTAATTCAGAAAAAAATATCTATATAAAGCCATATAAAATATGAAAATACTTTGTAACAAATTATGTATATAGGATATATAATAAGTTATAAATCACATAAAAGATAAACTCATTTTGTAACAATTTTCTTCATGGTTTGATTAAGTTCCGGATGAAGTGAACAAAGGACGACCACAGTATTTTCTCTCGGACAAATGATGACTAATTGCCAATGATCTCTGTACGTGTGTGGAAACACAAAAGTCACATAAAATATCTATGTTATCAAAATTAAAAAGAAAAATAGAAAAGACAGCTGCATACAAACTTACCCATGAATAAATGGTAGTAAGTGACACACTCTATGTTCGTCACGTAACTTATCTTGTATGTATTTTTTTACATCTGAAATATGTTGTTAGTATATGATTATAAAATATAATATAGTTTTAAATTTAAAATACCTTAACATCGATCCAAATAGCATCTTTTATGTCTTTACATATGTCTTTTCACTCGTCTATCAAAATACTACATCTCTTCCGAGCAAGAGATGCTACATAACTCTTAAAAATTGAAGCATTTTTACCAATACTAGTACATTCATAGGTTATTGGATCAAATTGGACATTTATCTTTTCACCCGTTTGATGCACTTTGTCAATTCGTGCCATCATAGTGGGACTTCTAACTCTTCTTTTATTAGGGTTACTAGATGAAGAAGGGTTGTCAGTTGAATCCGCCATGTATTTGTTTAAACAAAATAAAAATAATTATAAATCAATTTAAGCACAAAATAAAAACAAATAGACATCAAATTAAACACAAAATAAAAATAATTAGAAATCAAAGTAATGTTGAATTAACTTATAAAAAAAACCTTACTAGTTCTCCCATATCCCTTCTTCATGGTCTATGCGAATAGCATGCACACCATCCTCTTCATCTTCTTCAATGTAGGTAGGCACATTTCTTGAAAAAGGAGGAGTTTATCAAGATTCTCATCTTGATTTTCATCACTACCTTGCATCTTTCCTTGTATAACCACTGACCATCTTTGATTAGAAGGATCTGTGACATAAAACACCTGTTTTGCTTGAGATGCCATGATGAAAGCTTCATCTGCATAAGCTAACTTGCTAAGACCAACCAGTGTAAATTTAAATTCATCAATTCTTACACCACTGTTGATATCAATCCATTTTCATTTAAATACAGGAACTTTAAACACAACATAATCAACTTCCCAAATCTCTTCAATCACCCCAAAGTATGGTATAGATACGATAATAGGTTTTTTATCTTTAGAACTAGAGAAGTGCATGGACTCAGCCACAATCATAACCCCACTATTTTGTGTGGTACTGCGGTCATCCTTTGACTTTGTATAAAAGGAAGTTTTATTAATATCATATCCACTCCAAGTTATTATGTTACATTTAGGCTCATAGGACAACCACTTGATTATATTAGAAGCACTATCATCATCAGCAATTTTTTCTTTAAACCACTCAGAGAAACTCTTATTATGCTCTTTTAACAGCCCTCTTTCATTCATCTTAGGGTACTTTTTCTTTACGATGCTTTTGTGAGCAGATAAGTAAGGTTGAACTTTATCCGTATTATTCAATATATACAAATGCGCTTGAACAACCACCTCAATACTTAAGCTTTTGACCTTTAAACCTTGTGTACCCACACCCTCACATCTTCCATCATGATGAGACTTGGGAACCCCTACAACATCCACATCTGATAAATAGTTTGAACAAAACTCAATTGCTTCTTCTGCAATGTACCTCTCAATAATCGATGATTCCGGACGGTGTGGGTTTTTTGTATACCTTTTTAGGATCTTCATGTATCGCTCTGTTGGATACATCCACCATAAATAAATTGGACCACATAATCTAATCTCCCTTACTAGATGAACAATCAAGTGAACCATAATGTCGAAAAATGAAGGAGGAAAATACATCTCTAATTAGCACAAGATAACTGCAACCTCATTTTCCAAATCATCTAAATTTAATGGATCAATGGCTTTACAAAAAATTGCATTGAAAAATAAGCACAATCTAGTTATAGTATTCCTAACATTGTTAGGCAATATCCCACGAATAGCCACTGGTAGTAGCTGTTGCATTAAGACATGACAATCATGAGATTTTAAGCCAATTAATTTGAGATCTTTAACTGATACAAGCCTCTTGATATTTGATGAGTAACCATGTGGAACTTTAATACTTTGTAAACACTCGCAAAAACTATTCCTAACAAATTTCTATTACTCAAGAATAAACCAGTGTCAGAAACCAAAAATACCATAAACCAGTGTTAAACAAAAAAGAAAGGTGTTTATTATTTGACACATATGCACTAGTAGCAAGCACAACGAAAATTAGATTTGTTAGACGATTGCAATGATCTAGAAAGGGGTTGAATACATCACTAATTTTTAACAAAAATCGGCGTTTAAAAATTATTTCAAAACTGTGCGGAAGCGATTGTGGGTTTATAATCGTCTAAACGAACTGTTATTGGTAATATCGGATATGCGTAGCCAAACAGAATGAAATTGATGAGATAAACGAATCAATAATTTTTGCAATCAATTATTCAAATTAATACCACTTTGAATCAACCGGTTTCTAATGAAGTATAACGGTAAAATTAAATTGACAATTTTACGAACATATTTGTGTGCGATCAAAATGTCGAACACTTGGTGTACACAACACCCCAAGTTCAATTTCCTATAAAATGACTGTTGCAGTGAGAATAGCATATCAAATTATTGATTAATTTGAATCACATCTTTAGTTCACAACCGGTCTTTGATTTATCCGAAGGAAAGGTTAAAGAAAGGGGAAAACTTGTTTTGCATCGTAAACACAATGTGGGGAGAGATCTAAGGTTCGGGGGTTAGTTAAGCTTAGGGAAGGTACTAGCATCCTAAACTTCTGTATTACTCTACAGGAACCTCTTGTTTTAAGATGTGTTATTGCTATGATTATCTGTTTAAAGGGTAATGCTAAGGGTTAAAGGTAAAGAGAAAGACCTAAGGGGTTAGTCCTAAGTTTACTCGCCAAGACTCACATCTTGTGCCTACGTATCCGAGGTAGGGGATGGAATCAGACTAATTGTAGTTCCCCTTGAAAGAGAGGAATAAGAACTTCTTGATTATGGTCAAGGTTCCGGGGGAAATAAACGTTCATAGGGAAGCGCTTATTTTGGAGTGCAGCAACTCCGATTTTTACATTATAAAGTTGAATTAAAGGGTAAGGTAGTAAGTATTCCACGGTGGGATCTTACATGGAGTACGGCGACTCCTAATCTTAAGGTTAGGATAAAAGGTTAAATGTCCACGGCGGGACGCCTAAGTACGAGTACGGCGACTCGGATTCTAAGGCTAGGATGGGGTAAAGGTGAGGTATTGACTCGACGGTCAAACGGAATAACCTTTCCTTCAGGGGGATAAATGGTAAAGCAGTGAAATGGATATATAACTGAAGATGATAATGTGATATGTAAGCAGTGAAGATGTAAATACGATGATATTTGAGATCATGAATAAGATTAGAAATTATGGTTAATTGTTTTTTTGAGAAATTATTCTTAAGTGAAAATTTAGACAATATTATAATTAATTAATAACATGATTTTGTGAGAAATTTGAAGTTTAATTGTTTTTTTTGTTATTTTTGAGAGAAAATATGTAATTAAGATAAATCTAAGTTAAATAAAACCATAATTAAATTAAAAGTCGGTCTTAAGCTAAAGAGGAGAGAAATAAATTAACCTAAATATTTCTTTATTAAAATTATATTCTAAAAGTAAGATATTAATAATTATTTTTTATCATTTTTATTTAAAAAAATGTTTTTTTTTCAGATTTTAAATAAATTAGATTAGTTAGTGGTTAGTTGTTAGATTAGTTATATAGTATTACATTAATAACTATTACAAAAAAATAACATAAAATTAAACAGTAAAAAAAAAAGATTAACGGGTTGGGCTGGGTGACAAAATCCCAGACCCGACCCGGTTCCGGATTGAATAGAAAAGAAAGAGGGACGGGTTTCAGAAACGAAACCCTAGCTCTTGTTGCAAACGGGCGCCGGTCTTCTTCTTCTTCTACTACAATTTCTCTCTTCTCTCTCCCTGTGAAGCCTTCTCTTCCTTCTTCCTTTCACTCGTCCTTCTTCATCTATTCCTTCCTCCTACTGCTTCGTTCACCATGTCGCGATCTTCTCCTTTGTCCCCTTTCTTCTTCGTCTTCATTTCTACATCAAAAACACATAAAACCAAAATAATGTTAACAAAATCAAATTCACGTTTTGAAATGGATTTCGCAGGGTTTCAAATAGTGGATTTTACGGCGAAGGTGACGGATGAGTCGAGAATGATAGCGGATGACGGTTTGCGGCGGCAGGAGGGTTCTGGCTGCGGACGGTCGGTTTCTGGCGATGCTTCGTGATGAATGGAGGGTTTCGAAGGTGGTGGATGGTCGAGGTTCACGATGGAAATGGCTTGGGCGGTGTCCCCGGTAATATGCTCGGAGGAGTTTTGAAGAAATAAGTTTTGAGATTGTGATTCTCTGTGTTTGTAAATGTTGTATCTGTTGTTCTATGGATTTCTACGATTCCTGTGTGTTTGTAAATTTTCCACCCCCTTAACTTCTGAATCTTTCTTCTTTTTATAGGCTGTCAAACATTGATTCTGATCTTTTTGATAAAGAACTTTCCTATTTCGAACAAACATGTTGGTACATGTCTAATTCTGTTTTAAAAATTGATTGCACTAGGAGATTTCATTGGACAACAAAACCAAGTCAAATTCTTTCCATCTTTGAACTGAACATGTCAAGAACATGTTTGTAAGCTGTCTGATTTCTACTCTAATGGGTTTGAGGTGTTTTTGGAAGGTTTCACTACGCGCCTTCTTCAAAGTCTACTGCTGTGAGGTTTGGTTTCTATTTTCATATAGATACATTCAAAACATCTTCATTTATTATGTTTGACTATGCTTTGGAGAAATGATGGTATGGATTCTTGTGTCTTTAACAGATGTCATGTGGTCTTTTGTTGCAGATGGGATAAGGCTTCATGTATATTAACAATGATGAATGATGTTTGGACTACGAAGCAACATTGCATTCTTGTGTTGGTTTACAGGGAATCTGACATCGCAGAGAGTATTGTCGATAATAGAGGTAAACGACACTCTCCTTAGCGCGTTTCAACCTTCTTTTTCCCCTCGGATTGGGGATTAAGGATCATTGTTAAAGTTCTTCAAATTGTAATTGTGTCCTTTGTGTTGGATTTTGTTTGTTGTTTAGTGAGAGTATTGTGTTATTGGTATTTCTTTAAGGTCTATTACTCACTAATGACTTCCTGGATTTTTTTGAATTAAACTCAACATTTGAACCTTATACTGAAAACAAAACTAAAGATTTATTCCAATTGGCCTATTTAATGTTTCATACTGATCTTGCAGGTCCAGAAACTCAACGGCGGATTCTTCATCGCAGCGGCTTAATGCGGATTCTGATAGCTGAATTTACCTCCACCTTTCAAAACGAGATTCCTTGTAGCATATGCATTCACATGTTGCCGTGTAAACAAGTATTGTTCATAAGGTTGTGAATCTTTAGGAAATCTCTTGCAGAGAAGTTTGTAAAATGCTGGATTTGGCTTTCTTAGAACTTTAGCTAGTATTTTAACTCTAGGGCTTGACCTAGACATGAGTAACCTGGTGAATTGAAAAAAATGAGATATTTATTTGTATGTACTTCTCTTGTCTCAAGTATAACTTATAGTGAAATGTATCAAACCACTTTGATATTTACAATTCTTGGCTCTCCCTTGTAAGCTTTGTGAGAATAGAAGCTTTAAATTGGACTCAGCGGTCTGAATAAGCTTTGAATACTTTAATTACATTAGGATGAAACCAAGAATGGTCCTTGTGAACTCGAATGGTTTGTTGTTGTTTTCCTTTCAATTTGAGTCTTTGCCGTCACGTACTTAAACTTCAAGGCTTGGAATCTTAGATACTTAGAATTAGAAACCTTAAATTGAATTTTATAACACCTTTGAACTTTCATAATGAGCTTGATTTTTTTGAAAATCCAACGGTGGGATACTTGAACTTCCAAGTATGTTTGAATTTTTCTTGGGTCTCTTGTATGAGTTGCTAATACTTCTTGAATAGCTTTAATCTTAAGCTTTGTAGTTCAAATTCGACTTAATCCTTTGATTGTGAATTGACGTTCTTTACAAAATTTAATTTGCAAAAAAGATCTCTGAATACTTTAGGTTTTAGAATAACATCTTGATTTTTGAAGTTTAAGACAAATGTGAAGCCATCTGAATTTTAAATAGAACAAGCATTTTGATTTTTCAATTGAGAATTACTTGTCTAACTTGATTCCACATTTCCATCCTAAATCATTACTTCCAATCATGCGGTCAAAAATCCAAACTTTCGTCATCTTTGAAGTCAAATTTTTTAGAAGAAACAACATCCTCCCCAGAGAGCCTTTGAGACATCCAAGAGAAGATTTGGCATTGTAATAATCAAATATCGTAAAATGAGTGAATCCAACATAACCTAATGTCACACAAGATTATCTTCTTATTTCTTCAACACGACTGCAAAAACGAACAAACTCGGCAGACTGGTTAGCAGTTAGTTAAAATGAAAAACGGACTAAAATGAAACGCTAAATGAATCAGTGAATATAAGGGTAAAATTTGGGGTATGACAGTTTCCCCTATTTAAATAACTTCACCGGATGATTTGAGCAACGATAGCTCGAGAGTCATGGTGAAAGGGATTTAAATACAGATAACCGAAAATTTTGCCCTTAGATGTAGTGATATGCAAAGCTACGGACAAAAATGACAATACTGACGATGCCATGAAGCTAAAAATGATGCGTATGATGGAACATGATAAATGCAAGGGATGCATATGATACGACGACACAGGGGAAACGACGCACTGGGAAATAGCACGAAATCGGGGAAAATCTAAGTGATGGACCAACAGGTTCAAGCATGACCAGTTGCCACTTTAGAAAGAAAAACACGAAGAGATCCTCAATGGAGATGGCACCGGCGAGATGGCCTCCACTGGGGACATATCCAAGAGTAGCTGCCCAACAGGTTCAGGTATGACGATTGACACTCTAGGATCAAAAGGTAACACAGGATCCACACGGCGGTAGGATCAAGTAAATAGAATGCTGGAGCATTGAGCAAGAATAACATCCGAGCTTCTGGAAACTCTTGAGTGAAGAGATCAAACGGGATCTTTGATGGAGACGGTACCAGCAAGACGGCCTCCATTGGGGAAAATATCCAAGAGTAGCTGCTCAACAGGTTTAAACATGACCGGTTGACACTCTAGGGTAGGATCAAGTAGGCAGAATGTTGGAGCATTGAGCAAGAATAACATCCGAGCTTCTGAAAATAGGATCTTCAGGACTCATTAGAAAATATACAGGGTAAAAATCTGCTGCATGCCAAAATAAATGGACTTCAAGGGGGAACTTCCCTGATAAGTTTCTCGGGAGAGAACGACCACTTATCGTTGGAAGGGACTTACATGCCAAGGATAAGCTCTCAAATAAATAGATTGTCGCTTATCTGGGGATACATATGAAATGATAAGCTCCTCTGGAGGGACTGTCGCTTATCGGATGGAAATAAGCTTCCATGATTAAAATATGATTCAGCTTCTCCTTTAACCAAATGACTCATTTAGAAAGGGAAAATAAACTTCCCCATGCTTCAAAGTTTGTATGCTCTGAATAGGTCTCAGTTTCTTCTTTTACTAAAGGGTAAAATAAACCTCCTCCATACTTCAAGGTTTGTATGCCATGAACGGGTCTCAGTTTCTTCTTTTACTAAAGGGTAAAATAAACCTCCCCCATACTTCAAGGTTTGTATGCCATGAACGGGTCTCAGTTTCTTCTTTTTCTTGAAAAGGGTAAAATTGTCCACAGCGGGACGCCCAAGCATGAGTACAGCGACTCAACGTCTTAAGGTTTAGGAAAGGATATATCCACGGCGGGACGCCTACGAATGAGTATGGCGACTCGACGTCTTAAGGTTTAGGAAAAGGTAAAGATATGTCCACGGCAGGACGCCTAAGAATGAGTACGACGACTCAACGTCTTAAGGTTTAGGAAAAGATATGTCCATGGTGAGACGCCTAAGAATGAGTACGACGACTCAATGTCTTAAGGTTTAGGAAAAGGTAAAGATATGTCCACGGAGGTACACCTAAGAATGAGTACGGCGACTCAACATATTAAGGTTTAGGGAAATGATATGTCCACGGAGCGACGCCTAAGAATGAGTACGGCAACTCAACGTCTTAAGGTTTAGGGTCATGGAAAAAAACTTCTCGAGGGAGATGGCCTCTTGTTGCTAGTCATAATGAAGATAGGGTAAGCTTCTCAAGTGAGAACTTTTGCATGTCTGATGTAGTGATAAGCTTCTCAGGCGAGAACTATCGCATACCAGTGTTTATATTGATAAGCTTCTCAGGCGAGAATTGTCACATACCGTTGTTGTAAAATGTAATGGTAAGTTTCTCAGGCGATAACTGTCGCATACCGTTGTAAAGTGTAGTGATAAGCTTCTCAGGCGAGAACTGTCGCTTATCTGCAAAGGTGTTGTGATAGGGATCTTCTTGAAAGATAGTGCAAAATAAATGCACGTCCAGGTAGGTTTGGCGACCGACGGGGACCAAAGTTCAATATAGAATCGAGCTAGAAAGAAATTGTCAAACAAGACTCCATTGAGGGAATGAACTCAAATGGGGATTATCTTATCCTAGGCACGGAAAAGATAACTGAAATAACCATCATCCACGAGGGTTGAACTCTATGGGGAAGCTGGAAAATAGTAGGTATTTTATGCCTAAGGTTGACGACTCCATTTGGAGAGAATGGACAAACCCAGTTACATGGCGGTAACCACAGCCAAAGTAATGACAAAAGACAATGGGGATAGCAAACATGCAGATGCTAATGTGTATGCAACATGAAAATGCAATATGAATGCAATGAGTCTGCAAAATGCTTATGCTTATGTTCATGCACATGCTGACAAAACAGACGAACGGAGGAGCAAACAGGAGATGAAATAAACATCTCGACAGGGATACCCGACGACCTCTGCAACAGTACATCTATCAAGGGATAAGAAAGTTGATGGTGGAACTAAATCTTGCTTCAAAGTTCCAAATTCTTTGGGGAGAACAAAATTCCACTTGGGGATATGATATCATGACTTCATTGGAAGGATTACCATCATGAATCTAAATTTCTAATCAAAGAAGACATGTTCACTGGGAGAGTCATCTTAGGATTAGAGACTTCCAGGGATAAAATAAACATCTACTTCATTGGAGAAGTGTGGAGTTAGGCGGCTTCCTGGAGGAAAAGTGTAGCAACTTCCTGGAAAAGTACATCAACTTCCTGGGGAAAGTATCTTGACTTGGGGAGAATATGGTAATCTCCTGAGGAAAATTTCCTGAGGAAAAGATGGAGTGGGTCCTCAAATAATATGCATCACTTGAAAAATACTAGGAAGATCTCTGTAGTCTTAAAAGTTACTAGAGATTACCGGATCATATCCAAAAGTGTTGTCAGCTTATAGTCTCGCTGGGGACTTATGCTGAGGCAATGGTCTAAGAGTGCTTCTATAACGTTGAGACTTACTGGGGAACCATGACCGCCTGAAGTAAAATTCATTGGGTGCATGAAGAGCGTAATGGTCGCCATTTTGAAAAAAATATAATGCCCCAGAGTACATGCTTTGTGAGAAAGAGTCATCTCAAGAGGGCTTATAGAAAACATGGAGTCCAATTGCCCCATTGTTTTCAAACTCTTGGAGAGATTTGTTGGATCTCGATGTAACTGGCCCGGATCGACAGTGTTATGACGGAGAAAGACAAGAAATAGCTATTGAGCAAGTCAGGCTTGCATCCATAAACGATTTGGAAACCACCCGCCCCTGTCCAGGAGAATCTTCAAGTTCCATTGTTGATGTCTATATGTAAATTTCTAAGACAGTCAGGCAGAATCAACATGCATAAACTGCTAATCCTGAAATTGTTAATGCAACATACATATTTGTCTTGAAGTTTTTTTTTCTTTTGTTTTGAAAAAGATATCACGGTAACTTGTGACCGAATCACTAGTTAGGATATGACTTTAATTTATATAGCCAATGTCAAATTGAGCATAGCTCATAGGAGTCAGGAAACGTTCTCATCGAGTATGCTTTCAAGATAAACCCTACTTCAATTAGGTCTTTTAAAGGTTGTATCGTGGCTTAGTTCACGGTTTAAGAAACAAAAGGGATAAAGGCTCAAATTTTATTTGTACTCACACATTCTTCGTGATGTTCTCCAATCCTATATTTAGTTAACTGGATACAAGCACTCATCTCTCAAGCGGATTTGACATGATCGAGAACTCATCGAGGCCTTGGACATGGCAGTCACTTACCTATTTTCTTTGGTGTTTGATCACACGACTTGCTCTTTACTGGGATTTTTGCTTTGTAATTCTTTGTTTTGTTTTTCGCATTTTTCATTCCCTAACTTTTTCCCGGACAAACCTTTTGAGTTTGACTTTGGTAGTCCAGCGGGATGCCCAGTTTTGCCTAAGCCTCCTTCATAGGTTTTGACTTAGAGGGCTCTTTCATTCGTTATTTTCCATGAACAAGTCGTGTGACTCTTTTGAATTTTGACCCTTTTTTGAAAGGATTGTGACTACCTCACTCTTTAGATGGTAATTATTGGTGTCTTTTGACTTCCAGTCTCCTAATATGTTAAGGATAAAATGGATTCTCGAATGTTTTGCTCCTCCTTTTTAAGAGTCTGAACGCTCGATTAGTTTAACTAAAAAACTACCCTGCCCCAGGTTAAGATTAGGGTTCTTATCTGGAAAGAAAAACTCCTACTTCAGGCTCAAAGGGTTAAAGAGGGATTATTTGCCTTATATCTCCAGTGTTTAGGATTTGAAACAATGCCTTACATCATCAGCAGGGTTTCATTCGAAAGCATATGACAAGAGATTTTGCGTTTTGATTCATCATCCTCCTCCCAATTCTCTATCAAAGCAAGAGATCGGGTAAAGTTGGCATTATAAATTATGAGAAATAATTTTATGAGTGAATACGAATGGATTTATTCAAGACAAACATATGCGTTGCATTAGTTATTCAAAACAAACAAGTTCGTACATGCCAATTATGCCTTTTATGATCAAAGAAACAAAATACATATAGATAAACAACATGGGTTGTCTGACAAAGCCTTTTAGAAGAGTTTATTAGGTCTCTGTATTCAAGACCGGCACAGTAGTGGTAGTTTCTTCTGGCGGAGCCTCATTGGAATGAGTCGTCTTGCTTGCCCCAGCTATATTAGTCACATCTCCATTAACAGTCTTCAATTCTTCCTTTGGAATAATCTTCCCAGATTCTTTGTCAATCATGGTCACATCATATTTCCAGGGTACAACTTGAGGATTACTGAAGTGAGATGGACTCAGCTTCTGAATAATTACCGGCTTCGGCTGATTCGTTGTAGGAGTAACTGGCTTAGATATGTTGAACACTAGCTTTGCAGAATTTGATCTTGGAAAATGGGAAACCCTGGGAGTAGTCCTGGTCTGAGAAGCATTAACAGCCCCATGATTTGGTAAAGGGTTGTTCTTGACATTCGACCGAGGATCATCAAAGGACAGGATATTCTTTTCCATTAACTCCTTGACAATGTGCTTGAGAGCATAGCAGTTTTTGAGGTCGTGGCCAGGCGCACTCTCATGAAATAAACAATGAGCGGTGGTGTTGTAATTAGCAGGTAACGGATTTGGAGGCGGACCCAAAGCTCTAGTAGTAATCATACCTTGTTGCACTAGCGAAGGATACAACTCGGTAAAAGTCATCAGGATGGGAGGACACGGCTTGTACTGTCTCCTGTTGGGAGCATTCTGACGAGGTGCCTGCTTCTTCGGCTGTTGATAAGTAGGAGTGTTAGGAACTCGTTGATAGTTTGCAGGAACTTGTGCAGATTGATAACCAGGAGGTTGTCAATACACCGGAGGCTGATAGACCGGAGCCAGTTGCACAGACTGATATGCGGGTGTAACAGCAGCTACAATGGTTGTTGAACATACTGAACCAGATAACCTTGAGGTTGAACATAATTCTACTGATGTTGATAAGGTTGATGAGCAGCCATTTCACAGTGGTATATGCTCAAGTGACTCTTCGAGCAAGTTGCACTTTCATAACGGTCGAAGTTCGGAGTTTTGAACTTTGGAGGAACAACTTTTTGAACTAGTTGAGCAATAGGAACCGTAGAAGGAGTCGGCATAGAACCAGGTGGGAGACCATAAGGAGGTAGACTTGCAGTAGTAACAGATGGTTGAGGATCCACAAAAGTATTGGTAATCTCAGAAACCACAGTAGGAGGAGTATCCATTCTTGCATTAATGGCCTGAAGCATCTCTATTATCTGCCCAACACTTCCCCTCAGGTCTTGAAGTTCACTACTGACACGATCAAGCTCTTGATTTTGTTCCGCCCTCTTTTTTCAAGCTCGAGCTCTGGTGTTGTACTGATGCAGAGGACTCATGGTGACAGAACTAGAAGCGAGAGAACCGAGGATGAGAAATCGGGCGAAAAATGCAAATGCAAAAACAGGATGCAATGCAATGCAATGGTTTCAAGGATTTCAACGGTCAATTGCAAATATTTCCTAGGAAAGCTGGAAAAAGTTTTGAACTTTGAAATATAAGATTTTTTTTGAATTTGCAAAGGATAGTTGAATTCCTTGAAACCAGGAATGGAATGATGCGGTATGTAATGCACAAGCACACAAAGCAAACAAAGATCCTAGGTTAGAGGAACATGAGCGGAGCCAAGGTCTACCCATCCCGAAAGGTAAGTACTATGGGTTAATTGTACCTGCAGAATAAGGTTCTAAAGAGGTGCCCAAAGTCATTAGTTCATCTTTCGGATATTATCAATTTCCCGACTGACTCGGTGGTTAATAATATTCTCAAGAGAACCTCTTTTGAGTGTAGTATCGCGTAACAACTATTTCGGGACTACTCCCTCGTAGTCATCACAGTACGTCTTAGATAAGGCCAAAGTTGTGTTTAGGTAACTACGGTCCCCAGTATCACAGGCTCCAATCGAAAATAGTGAATGTTTTCACGACTACTCGTTCAACAATACTACTTTTCAAGAGGGCCTCAACTGAGCGGTGATTCTCAAGTCAGCTTGGTCGGGACTCACTCCCTATAAGCCTCGTCGAATATATCACCTTCCTATAATAATTGCACTCAAGTTCGGGTGTAGGACTTATCTCACAACAATGTATAACCCCAAGCAAGGCACAACATATATGTACAAGCAGATAATATAGCAAAAAGCATAGCATAAAAACAAGATAAGGATAACCCTCAAAGATACGACTTTTCCCCAGTGAAGTCGTCATTTTCTGTTGCGGTGAGAATAGGGTATCAAATTATTGATTAATTTGAATCACATATTTAGTTCACAACCGGTCTTTGATTTATCCGAAGGAAAGGTTAAAGAAAGGGGAAAACCTGTTTTGCATCGTAACCACAATGCAGGGAGAGATCTAAGGTTCGGGGGTTAGTTAAGCTTAGGGAAGGTACAAGCATCCTAAACTTCTATAGTACTCTACAGGAACCTCTTGTTTTAAGATGTGTTATTGCTATGATTATCTGCTTAAAGGGTAATGCTAAGGGTTAAAGGTAAAGAGAAGGAGCTAAGGGGTTAGTCCTAAGTTTACTCACCAAGACTCGCATCTTGTGCCTACGTATCCGAGGTAGGGGATGGAATCAGAGTAATCGTAGTTCCCCTCGAAAGGGAGGAATAGAAAATTCTTGATTGTGGTCAAGATTTCGAGGGGAAATAAACGTTCATAGGGAAGCGCTTATTTTGGAGTGCGGTTGATAACACGAAATCATATAGATATTTTCACGCATAATTCAACTAAAGTCTAACCGTTTTCGATCCGATTTCGGGTTATTTCCATGTATTTGTCTGATGTTTTTGTAGGTATTCAACGATCACGTCTAAACAAGGCAACATGATGAAAAGAAGCAATCCCAGATGAAATATGGACGAAAAAGGAGTGAAAACACAATGAAAAGCGCAGCAGACAGTTTTTGCTGATGTGACGACCGTCACAGATGCATGACGACCGTCACACGGGTGACGACCGTCACACCTTGTGACGACCGTCATGCAGGCAAAAACGCCCCACTCAGATTACACGTCAAAAGAGCAGTTCCAATTCCCATTAAATGGTCCACTACTCCCTAAATTATCTGCCTCAAGGTCCATCATCCTCAGAGGTAACCGTTGGAATTCCACTTCTATAAAAAAGGAAGCAGGGGACTTCAAAAATGGAGCTGCATTCATACCATGAAGTGCTGCCAAATTTAATTTCCAGAGCAAATTTATTTTCAGTTATTATTTGTATCCATTTCTCCAGTTTCATTTGTATCCCTTTCCTTTATTTCCCTTTCCATTCTACTCATTCCCATTTCCGCTCTTCTGTAATTGTTACTGCACTGTACGATCGAATTGGAACTAAAGACAGAATCCTGCCAACATCTGTGGAGGATCTGCCCAAAGGCCAATTGGCATTATTTACAGGTTTTCATTTTGATCGACTTCTATTTTATCATAATGCAATTTATTATTTATTATTATTATTTATGTTTTGCTTTTCCAAATTCCATGTCTAGCTAAACTTAGGTAATCGATATGTAGTAATAATTCGAATGGGATTTGATAACTCTTGTTTGAAAACTTTCTTTTCACAAAAATAACTTATGGTCTAAGTGTTTAAAAATTGATTTACGAAATAAACTTCGTCGCGAAAGCGAGAACTTATTTTAAAGTAGTTTTGCCACGAAAGTGGGAAATTAGTTAAGATACGAACCAACAAGCGAAAGCTGCGGTAAGGTCAGATAGTAAACACTAGGCATTTGTTTTAATAACAGCGAAAGCACTTTAAAACGAATTAGAACTTAGAGATTTCCAAAAAGTAATTTTAACCCCGAACAGAATACGAAAGTATACGTTAGGCCCTTAGGATTATGATTAGCGTCAATAACCATCGTGAGACGAGAGTCTTCAAATCTCCATTTTTCTGCTTAAAATAAACTGTGAAAACGATTTCATACACCAGTAACTTATCAAATCCCTGAAGAACACAATTACTACGTATCGATTCAATTAATTAAAATCTAAATAGTAATCTTAGTTTCCCCTTTTAGTGACAATCTCATTCCCTTAAAACATATTCTACCTAGATAAACATAGTAACTCCCGAGAACACTAGTTTGATTACGAGTCCCTGTGGGATCGATATCTTTTATTACTACGCGATAGACTGTGCACTTGCAGTTAGTTGTATTAGACATAGAAAGTCGCGATCAAGTTTTTGGCGTCGTTGCCGGGGACCCGTTTAGTCAATAGTGTAACCTTCTGTTACGCCGTATAGTCTAGGTAAACAATTTTCATTTTTCCTTTACTAGTGTTGTCGATTGTATGCCAAGTGATCGTCCACAAAGCGATATCTTGAAACCTTCAGTCGCAGAACTAGAACGCTTCTTACATCTAAGAAGCCGAATCATTGAGTACCAACTCAAACATAACATTCCCGATCCTCTCACTCCCATTCCCAAATCCGAAGAAGAACCAACGATGGCTGAAGGACCTCCGAACAAACCGCTGAAGGCATACGCTACACCATCTCAGATGGAGCCTAGAAGTAGCATTACTGCCCCAGCTATTACCCGAAATGATTTTGAGCTGAAACCATCATTGCTGTCGGCTGTACAGCAAAACCAATTCTCAGGAAACGCAACTGAGGATCCGAACGAACATCTAACGAAGTTTGTACAATACGCAGACACAGTGAAAGCAAATGGAGTAACTCCAAACGCGATAAGACTTCGTCTTTTCCCATTCTCTCTTAGAGACAGAGCGTGGACATGGTTACAATCGTTACCATCCAACTCCGTTACGACGTGGGAGCAATTGAAGAACGTCTTCTTAGCGAGATATTTTCCACCAAGCAAAACTGTTATGCTTAGAGCTCAAATCAACGGATTTCGACAGAAAGATACTGAATCTCTTTACGAAGCATGGGAACGATTCAAAGATATGATGAGAACATGTCCTCACCACGGTCTAGAAGACTGGGTGACAATCCATACTTTCTATAATGGGCTTCTATACAATACTAGATTGACAATAGACGCTGCCGCGGGCGGTGCACTTATGGATAAGCCATACGATGAAGCCTATCAATTAATAGAAAACATGTCACAAAACCATTGCCAATGGGGAGGTGAACGCACTCCAAATGAGAAAACCTCAGCGAAAGGTGGGATGTACGAAATCAGCAGCCTTGAAAAGTTCAATGCTAAAGTAGATGCTCTAGCACAAAAGATCGATAGTCTGACTGTTAACCCCACTGCAACAGTCGCTGCAGTAACTCCAAATTGCGAGTTATGCGGAAGCACCACTCATAATGCACCCGAATGCCCATTGCTAGCCGGAATCCCGCCAGACCAGGTAAATTATGCTCAAGGAAATCCCTACGCAAATACATACAACCCAGGTTGGCGAAATCATCCAAACTTTTCTTACAAAAGCGAAAATGCATTGCAGATGCCTACTGCTCCGCAAGGATATCAAAAACCAGCTGCTCAGAATGCACCTAGGAAATCAAACCTCGAAATGATGATGGAAAAGTTCATAGCTACTCAAGCTCAAACGAATAAAGAGTTCCTGAATCAAAACATACACACTAGTGAGCAAATTAAACAGTTGACAGGAAAAGTAGACGCTTTAGCCACCCACAACAAAATGTTAGAAACTCAAATATCACAAGTGGCTCAACAGCAAGCATCTGCTGCCGCACCTGCTGGCACATTTCTTGGACAACCCGAACAGAATCCCAAAGGCCAAGCAAATGCTGTGATACTAAGAAGTGGAAAAGAATTGGACGAACCGATCGATCCGAGGACCGAAAACTCAGCCATGCAACAGAAACCAACTGAACAAGCAGAAAAGGAATCTGAGTTAGAGAAGAAGGAGGACAACGAGAAGGAGGATACAGCAAGTGAAAAAACTCAAGCACCTCCAGCGCCATATAAACCACCTATCCCTTATCCGCAAAGACTAATAAACTCTAAAACTTCAGGACAGTTTAAGAAATTTGTAGAGCTCCTTAAACAGTTGAATATTACTATTCCTTTTACAGAAGCGATAACTCAAATGCCGTCATACGCCAAATTTCTCAAAGAGATCCTGTCGAATAAGAGAAAGATCGAGGATAACGAAACAGTTACACTCACTGCAGAGTGTAGCGCTATTATTCAGAACCGCATGCCTCCTAAATTAAAAGACCCAGGTAGTTTCTCCATACCCTGCGTCATAGGAAAGTTCGTAATAGACAAAGCCCTATGCGATTTAGGAGCCAGTATCAGTGTTATGCCCTTATCTATATGCAAAAAGCTGAATATGGGAGACCTCAGGCCAACCAAAATGTCTGTACAATTAGCTGACAGATCAGTAAAATACCCCGTCGGAATACTGGAAAACGTTCCAGTACGCATAAGACAATTCTACATTCCAACCGACTTCATAATCATGGACATCAAGGAGGACACTGTAACCCCAATTATCCTAGGAAGACCATTCCTAGCTACAGCCGGAGCGATTATAGACGTGAAGAAAGGAAGGCTAACATTCGAAGTAGGAGAAGAAAAGATAGAGTTCATTCTCACCAAGTTCTTACAAGCACCAGCAATAGACGATACCTGCTATTTAGTAGACGAAATTGACGAATGCATAAGAGAACTTGAAAATGAGGAGACCACGTATTCAGAAATAATAAAAATTCAAATACCCGACATTTCTGAAGACGATAATTGGCGTAAACCGTATAAAGACGACAGCCTAAGCGAAAGCTTAGCACTGACACCAAACCATATGCCAGGTCCGAAGAACCCATCTTTAGAGCTTAAAACTCTACCCAAAAACCTCAGATATGAATTTCTAGACGATGAACTAAAAAGACCAGTGATAGTCAACGCCGACTTAGGACAACCAGAAACCGAAAAGTTATTAGAGGTCCTAAAGAAGTTCCCCACCACGTTAGGCTATAACATAAGCGATCTAAAAGGTATAAGCCCTTCGATCTGTACGCATCGAATTACAATAGAGGAAGACTCAAAAACCTCTCGAGAGCATCAGAGAAGACTAAACCCCATCCTGAGCATTGTAGTCAGAGATGAAGTAAAGAAATTACTAGATGCAGGAATCATCTATCCGATCTCCGATAGTGAATGGGTTAGCCCAGTTCATGTCGTACCAAAGAAAGGAGGAGTCACAGTAGTTAAAAACGAAAAAGGCGAATCAATAACAAAAAGAGTCGTGACTGGAAGTAGGATGTGTATTGATTATAGGAAGCTTAACAAGGCTACGCGCAAAGATCACTTCCCGCTACCCTTCATAGACCAAATGTTGGAAAGATTAGCCAAACATTCATACTTCTGCTATCTAGATGGTTACTCAGGATTCTTCCAAATTCCCATCCATCCTGATGACCAAGAAAAGACTACATTCACCTGTCCTTACGGTACTTTTGTTTACCGCCGAATGCCGTTCGGACTCTGTAACGCTCCAGCAACCTTCCAAAGATGCATGATGGCAATCTTTGCAGATTTCATAGACGACATTATGGAAGTGTTTATGGACGATTTTTCGGTATGTGGACAAAGTTTCGAAGGATGCTTACAAAACTTAGAAATGGTACTAGAACGCTGCGTAAAAGTAAACCTCGTCCTAAATTGGGAGAAATGCCATTTTATGGTCCGACAAGGAATAGTTCTAGGACATGTCATATCAGATAGAGGGATTGAGGTAGACAAAGCTAAAATAGAGATTATAAAAGATCTCCAACCTCCAAAATCCGTACGAGAAATACGGAGTTTTCTAGGACATGCCGGTTTCTACAGAAGATTTATAAAAGCTTTCTCGAAAATCACAAAACCTTTGACCGACCTGTTAATGAAAGATGCTGAGTTCGTCTTCGACGACGACTGTTTAAAAGCATTCGAAACATTGAAATCAGCCCTTATCACCGCACCAATCATGCAACCACCAGATTGGAGACTACCGTTTGAAATCATGTGCGACGCGAGTGATTACGCTGTAGGCGCAGTTCTAGGACAAAGGAAGGACAAGAAGCTCCATGCCATCTACTATGCCAGTAGAACCTTAGATCCTGCCCAAATGAACTACGCTACCACAGAAAAGGAACTTCTAGCAGTTATATTTGCGCTTGACAAATTCCGTTCTTACTTAGTAGGAGCAAAAATTATAATATACACAGACCACGCTGCCATAAGGTACCTAATAAGCAAAAAGGATGCCAAACCAAGACTATTGAGATGGATCCTGTTACTACAAGAGTTTGACTTAGAAATCAAAGATAAGAAAGGAACCGAGAACGTTGTTGCGGATCACTTATCCCGAATAGAAGGCATCAGACACGAACCAGTACCGATAAATGACGATTTCCCGTACGAACGTCTGATAGCCAAATTAGAAAGTGACGTACCCAACTCAATCTCGGAAGATCCAGAATTCGAAAAAGCCGTAGAAGCCGTCTATGCCCAAGTCACATTACCTTGGTATGCTGACATCGTTAATTACCTCGTTGCGCGCGTGCTTCCACCAGATCTTACTTATCAGCAAAAGAAGAAATTCTTCCACAATCTGAAACACTATTATTGGGACGAACCCCTACTCTTCAAGAGAGGGGCCGACAACATATATCGTCGCTGTGTCCCAGAGGAAGAAATAGAAAATATTATTTCCCAATGCCACTCAGCACCATACGGTGGTCATGCTAGTACGTCCAAGACGTGCGCTAAGATTCTCCAAGCCGGCCTATTCTGGCCTAATCTCTGGAAAGACGTTCACATCGCTGTGCAAAAATGCGATAGATGCCAACGAACTGGCAACATCTCAAGACGCGATGAAATGCCTCAGAAAGGAATCTTAGAGGTAGAAATCTTCGACGTCTGGGGAATAGATTTCATGGGACCTTTCCCACCTTCTTTTGGTAATAATTACATACTCGTCGCTGTCGATTACGTGTCTAAATGGATAGAAGCCATAGCTGCTCCAACAAATGACGCACGAGTAGTAATCAAACTCTTCAAGAACACTATCTTTCCTAGATTCGGTGTACCCAGACTCGTCATTAGTGACGGAGGATCTCACTTCATATCACGAATATTCGATAAACTTCTTTCTAGATATGGAGTCAGGCACCGAGTAGCTACACCTTATCATCCGCAAACTAGCGGACAAGTAGAGGTCTCAAATAGAGAAATAAAACAGATCTTGGAAAAGACTGTCGCTACCTCGAGAATACCTCGAGAAAAGATTGGTCATCAAAGCTGCAAGAAGCTTTATGGGCTTATAGGACCGCATTTAAGACACCAATAGGTACTACCCCCTATAAATTAGTTTACGGTAAATCCTGTCATCTCCCTGTAGAGTTAGAGCATAAGGCCTTCTGGGCCATTAAGACACTCAACTTCAACTACACCGAGGCAGGAGAAAAGCGAATCTTGAACTTACACGAGTTGGAAGAACTTCGATTAGACGCTTACGAAAATGCCCGTATCTACAAAGAACGAACTAAAAAGTGGCATGATAAACGTTCAATCAGGAAACAATTCAGTGTGGGAGACATCGTATTGCTCTTCAATTCACGATTAAAACTCTTCCCAGGCAAACTAAAATCTAGGTGGTCTGGACCCTATGAAGTGACTAAAGTACTTCAGAGTGGAGCTGTCGAAATTACCGATAAGACGAATGCACCATTCATCGTAAACGGGCAACATCTAAAACATTACAATAAGAACGACAATAGTCCTCAAGTTAGCAATATAACATTGCTTGAGCTTCCGGCTCAAACACCAGAATAGCTTCTCACCAAGCTATCGTCAGGCTTTAGACGTTAAAAACAACGCTTATTGGGAGGCAACCCAAATTCCCCTCGTTATTACATTTCATTTTTCCTTAAAAATTCTACTTTGAAAAATCCAACAAAAATCCTAAAATTACTACTACTTTCTACTTTCGTTCATTTTCGTACTTTTATTCTTATTTTATTTTTTTCCTTTTGTCTTTTGTTTCTACCACTTGTCGTTTCTAAAAATCCTGACTTCAATCTCTTGTTTCAAACTTTTCAGGATTTTTAAAGCCTTCAAAACATTCCTTCTGTTTTCTCCGAATTACCTGCGAATATGGCCGAGTACGATTTCACAAAGGTTCACTTCAGAGGACTCGCTCAGAAAGCAAGATTTGCAGCACTGACCGAAAGAGAATTCGCCTTAACGCTGTATTATGATAAAGCTACTATGGATAAACTAGGGAATACAGATAGCATTCAATACCTGTTCAATCAACTGGGTTGGGAGAACACTGCTCTGAAAACACGCTTCGCTACCTACAAAGATCTTACCTATGAATTCCTCAGTTCCTTCAGATATACACCCAACTATGGTTTTGGATCCAGCACAGAGTTGATTACCTTCCGATTGTTTGGAATGGACCAAACCCACAGCAGGATGTCACTAGCTAACCTCCTAGGATTCCCTAGCGGACCGCATGTGTTCATCAGCGCAGAAGATGACGCTATTGATTTGCAACTCGAGCACTTCTGGGGTAGAATCACAGGCGACTATCACCCTGAACCAGACAGAATGTACAATGATGACATTCATAACCCAGCCTTTAGATACTTCCATAAGATACTAGCTCACACCTTGTTTGGAAAAGAAGAAAATATTACCACAGTGTCTAAGGAAGAGTTATTCATTATGTTCTGTGCTTCTCAGGGACAGACAGTAAATGCAGTGCCCTTCATGATGAGATCCTTCAAACGCCTCACGCTGGAACCTCAGACACCTATTCTTATAGGAGGACTAGTAACAATGATTGCCCACGAGCTTGGCCTTAGATTCCATTTAAATGCCAGCACTCGTTTTGGTAACATCATACCCATGAACATACAATTCTGCTTTAACAGGCGCATCTTAGGGAATATGGGACCTGGATCGTATGAGTACCTTATTAACGAAAAACCAGTACAGCTATTCACACTGCCTGATCACCTGATGACAAGCATCCACAACAAGGATAACTGGCTCTATGAATTGGATGAGCCTATGGGACCTCCTTCACCATAGTCAACACCCCAGGACTATATGTATGACAGTGACCACATCTCTGAGGCACACGACTACATGTACTATGAGGACGCCGCCTCTGAAACTGAAGTAGATCCTATGACTCCTCCACACTACAATACTTATCCTGAGCCTATCCCTGAGGAAACAACCGACAAAATGGATATCGTGTTACTCAGATTGGACGACGTTGATAAAGCGCTGACTAATGTAAAAGCTGATATCGCAGGCATGCACAGTGACCTGGTAGGCTTCATGGATCTAGTCTGCAACCAACTCGACTACTATTCACGGAAATTCGAGGAATTGAAGGCAAGAAAAGATTAGTTATTAGCTCGTAGCAGTAGTTTCAGTTTAGTCTAGTCTAGTTTAGTTTAATTCACTCATTTGGAATTTTCGCATTGTTCGTTTCATTATGTACTACATACAATTGTTTCCATTTTATGTTATTTCAATTCTAGTTTTGTTCAATTATTCTGTTTTCGCATTATTTATTGATTGTTGGCTATTATATTACATCACCGTAGCAATACTAAGCTTTGGAATCACCCCGAATACGCCCTCAGAGCAAAATTCTGCGTTCTGCAGATTTTGCTGCTGTGACGACCGTCACAGCCCCATGACGAGCGTCACACGGGTGACGACCGTCACACCCTTGTGACGACCGTCACGCAGCCCAGAACTGCAATCTGATATAACAGGGGTCGTGTACCCTTCCACTCCCCCCATTATCACTTTCAAACTTCCAACATTCATACCCCACTACGATTTTCGTCCTCTCCATTTAAACTATAAACCTCAACTCCAAATTCAACCTCCAAACCACCGTTCTGTCACATTTCCCTCTCTGCCGAAAACCCCAAAACCTCCGAAACCTCTCCATCTTCAACAATGGCCGGAAACGCAGATATCAACAACATTTCCTTCCCTGAGGGCGAGTTAGGCGAGAGACAACGAGCACAGTACAATGCATTTCATCAGAGGTCACTCCAGCCAACTCACTACCCGCACCTTCCATCACTTACGGAGCTCGGACTCCTCGAAGGTGTAACCTGGATGCTTCAACGAGCAGGCATCTGGAACCTCTGCTCAAACCCCCAGCCGACCTACGAACAGCTCACCCTTGAGTTCTTGAGTTCGTTCTCATACATCACCAGCAGCGGAGAACTCAACCACCACACAGGTGCCGCTTGTTTCCGCATGTTTGGAGTCAACTATCAAGTGAATCAGAATCAGATCGCCAGTATCCTACAGTTACCCCGCGGCGACAACGCTCATCGCCGCCTCACTGACCAGTTCCAGCACGAAGCCTTCGCGCTGTGGTATCAGTTGACCGGGCTCAATGCCGATGGTTGGGACTTCCTGCACGCCACTCACATCCATAACCCCACCATCAGATACTTTCACCGGGCGTTGAGTAACATTATCTTCGCCAGAGACAGCAACCACAAGGTGAACTCCAAGGAGCTCTTCTTTCTGCATTGCGTCTTCAACAATGAACCCGTCAACGCCGCCCCGTTCCTGCTGGCCCACATTCAGGCCAACTGCAACCGTGGCTCGAAGCCATTCTACTTTGGCGGGATTGTCACGGCCATTGCACTTGGGCTGAACCTGGGCGACCGCCTCCAGCACCTCCATTCCATCCCATCGGTGTTCCTTGACACCGACCACTGCAGGGCCTCCCATCTCATCCGCTCCCGAGCTGACGGGAAATATCATCCGGTTGTGCGTGGCAAGACCGTCAGAAGCATCATCCTTCCGTCCCGCACCCGCATCCATCCTGAGGACCGTACCAACTGGTTGTTCGACCTCACTGCCCCTCCTGCTACCGCTGTTC